>CAIGRP010029335.1:0-42290 GCA_903798385.1 Fraxinus cuspidata | reverse complement strand
TCTAAATTTTCGGGGTGTTACAGACTTGCTATGGAAATAACTGGCAAACAAAATTGAGATGAAGGAGCTTGGTAACTTTAAATACATCTTGGGGATCGAAGCAACACATTCAAAGTATGGAATCTTTGTATCATAACAAAAGTATATATTTGATATCCCTAAGGAAACATGCATGATGGGGAGTAAACCCGCTAGCAAGCCTATTGAACCAAATCATAAGCTTAGTCAATAGGAGGACGAAGCCACAGTAGACCAAGGAAGATACCACAGGTTAGTATGCAAACTAATATATCTATGACATACACAGCCGGTGTCGTAAATGAGTTCATGCACAATCCAAAAGAGACTTCTCCGAGTAGTTTAAAGAATCTTGAGCTATCTTAAATCTAGCTCTGGGAAAGGTATGATGTTAGAAAAGAATGCATAATTTTGTTTTGAAGCCTATACAGATGCAGGTTGGGCAGGTTCTGTTGTGGATAGTATATCAACCTCCGGCTATTGTACTTTCTACGAAGGAAACTTGGTAACATGAAGAAGCAAGAAACAAGCACTTGAGGTAAGATCAAGTGCCCAAGCTGAATTTGGAACCATGGCACATAGAATCCATGAACATTTACGGCTGAAATCATTCTTGAAGATCTGAAGATCTAAAAATCAAATGGCATGGGACTATATAACTTTATTGTGATGACAAGTCGACTATCAATATTGCTTACTTCCGGTTGGGACAACTTAGCCTTTCAATTTTTTGAGTCTTTTAAATGATTAAAATCCAATATTAACAAAAGCAGCAATATTAGACAAAATTTTAGGAAGAGAGAACAGAGACAGCATAATGGGAACAAGACAATAATTGAAATATAAAATTCTTAAATCATCCGCCAAAATTAAGTATTCAATCAACTGTGTATAGGCTCTGTTTGAGCCCCATTTTTTCGGTAAAATGAATTTTGTAATAGTGATTTTTTTGAGAATATGTGATTAAAAAGTAGGAGAAATTTTGGGTTTACATGTAACATTATTTTATTGGGAGAATATGGTTTAAAACTTTAAAATGAGTTTTAGATAATGAGACTCAAACGGGGCCATAGTAATCCCCTTTACAAAGCGTAAACAAATTGGATCCCTCGTTCTTTTACATTGCAGATTCAGTTTCAAAAAATGACAAAAATCACCTGAAGGGCTTGACAGATCTCCTTAGCCGTGTCTCGGTCATTAACATACTTCCCATGAGATAGATCACGAAAGGCTGTATAGCCGATAAGAAAGATGCAGCCTTTAGTTCTCCATTTCAGCAGCAACTCAGAGCCTAAATAAATTAAGCCAAAATCAAATCAAATTCAGGAAAATTTATGGAAAAAACATCTCTTATACAAAATTAGTGATTTCCTAGTGCAACATCATTAGATACGACATCCGAAATAGATTTTCATGCCACAAATAGGAAATTAAAAATGCAAGTGGACAGGTTTATTCTAGTTTATAAAACCAGAAAGGAACTATGTGATCCATCATAATTTATGAAGCACAAGAAATTCCGCATGCTAAATAAACAAGGATTGAACTGGTTGCTAAACAGTATAGCAGATCCAGGGTTCAGTTCTAGTTTTCAAAATACCTTAGACCAAACTTTGTAATTACAACCACTACTAGAATTACACGCATTTCTTTGTATTCATCAAAAAATGAAAACGGAAGATATAAACCTTGGGACATCTTCAAGCATGAACGCACGGAGAGGCTTTAGTTCAGATTGTCTACACTTCATAAACTCGTGCCGCCAATTTTGCAGAACACTTACAGGTGTCACAATGAGTGCAGTTTTTAATCCTAGGTCAGCACTTCTCATAGTAGTGTACAAGAAAGCTATGACCTGCACAGATGAATTTGAAAACTCAGGAAAGCCATTTTTAACACATTCTACATCATCTAATAATGGATAACATAAGGAAATGCCAAATTTCAAAATCAATAAAAACTATAACAGATAGTAGCCAGCTGGTTGTACTATACAAAGAGAAAGTGGATTGACATATATTACACTATAGAGTTAAAATTATTAGGTGATGTGTAGACGGACATGTAAACCTGCTCTAATTTGAGTTGCTTACTCATTCACATGCATTCATTTTCTTCTTCTTTTTCTATATGGACAGTTACATGCTGGGAGTTCACTTGATATAACATTAGGCATCAGATAATCAATTATTTAATATTTTTTTGTGGAGAACACATGCTAATAATAAATCACACCACATGTTGAGATGGGCATGTAGAGCTGACAAGTTACATTTAGGTTAAACCAGATTTCAGGATAGTTTTAGAGATGAAAAGACTAACTCTTCTGACTTCTATATGATTAAACAATGGAGTAATCGTCATGAATCAAAACTCTTTCAGCGTGAACACTTGATCCAAGAGAAAGATCGGACCTGAAATGTTTTGCCCAACTCCTAGTATGAGATAGGATGCAGCCAAGGCCTTTATCACCAGACCTAACCTTTCTAATTGACTGAATGAAATTTTGCCAAAAATCAAATCCCTGCAACCTAAAGTGAAGAGAGAAAAATAATTTTACATATCCCATTACCATGTACATAAATAAATATATTAAGCCCCTATTTGGTGTGGCTTAGAATTTTGCTAAAAATCTAAGTCAAAGTCACCAATTAATTTTGAACCACACATCTCATGGGACCCGCAACTTTTAAATGACACATTTATCAACTTTTATCAAATTTTACTATCAGTTAGACTTTAAATAGTTCAACAATTCAAACCAAGTTTTTGAAACGTTTTACATGTCGTGTATTACACGAGTTTAATCCAATTATAACCATGAGAAAAACTGTCGGATTATAGAGGCTATTTTAAGAAATAGCATTTATTTTATTCTATTTTATATAAGGGAGATTCCATAATATTTGGATCTCCACTAATTTAGGAATTCCATAATATTTGGATCTCCACTAATTTAGGAATTTTAATTATAGGGTTTGTGATATAGTTTATATATAAGTTGTCATGTACCATAATATTTTCATAAAATATGAATGAGAATTTTCTCTTCTCACAACATGGTATCAGAGCCTTAGGCTCTTTCTGGGTTTCTTAGTTTTTCGGCCTTCATAGCCAATCTCTTATCTTGCTCTAACTGTCCAACGTCATTATTGAATTGCCTCTGTTCAAGATGTCAGAAACAGGTGAGACTATCTCCACACCTCAATCAGAAGAGGTGATCAGAGC
This sequence comes from Fraxinus cuspidata, assembly GCA_903798385.1. Lineage (NCBI taxonomy): Eukaryota > Viridiplantae > Streptophyta > Magnoliopsida > Lamiales > Oleaceae > Fraxinus > Fraxinus cuspidata. Next base: position 39,044 of record CAIGRP010029335.1, on the reverse strand, counting down.
CCAACAAGCAGGAGAACTGCAGAGTATTCAGGTCTCTTACAGGGTAGATGGGAAAAATTACCTTAAGTGGTCTCAACTTATTCGTACAATATTGAAGGGAAAAGGGAAGATTAGCCATCTCATGGGAACAGGTCCTAAGCCAGGGGATCCTAAATTTGAAGCATGGGATGAGGAAGACTCCATGATTATGGCGTGGCTATGGAACTCCATGACTCCAGAAATAAGTGACACTTGTATGTTTTTGGCTACTGCAAAGGACATATGGGATGCGATTCAGCAGACATATTCCAAAGCCAAAGATGCTGCTCAAGTGAACGAAGTCAAAGTTAAAACTATGGCTGCAAAACAAGGGAATAAGACAGTTACTGAATATGCAAATCAATTAAAATCCTTGTGGCATGAATTGGATCACTATCGTGTGATAAAAACAAAATGCTCAGATGATGCAGCAGTTCTGAAGGACCTTATTGAGCAAGACAGGGTTTATGATTTTTTGGTTGGACTTAATCCAGAATTTGATCAAGTAAGAATACAAATTCTTGGGAAGCCAGAAGTTCCAAGTTTTAACGAAGTTGTGGCTATAATCCGAAGTGAAGAAAGTAGAAGAGGGATGATGCTTGAACCACAAACAACTGATAGTTGGGCTATGGTGGTTGTTAGTAACAACAAATCAGCCACGCACATTGAGAAAGGAACTACAGCTGAAGGAGAAAAAAGTGGTCAGCCAAAGAACCAAAATAAAGATGGATTATGGTGCACCCACTGCCAAAGGTCTCGCCACACCCGCGAAACGTGTTGGAAGCTTCGTGGAAAGCCCCCAATTCGAGAATGGGGTAAAAAAGGAGGTCAATCATGGAACAATGGTCATGTCCTTATTTCTGCAAGTTCACAAAGTGAAGGAATATCGCAGGAACTGAGTGGTTTCAGCCAAGATGAGATTGAGAAGGTGAGATCACTTATCAACAGCTTTGGAAAAAATGAAGGATCATCAGGTACTTGTTCTTTGGCACATTCCGGTGAGTCTCCATCTTCCATTGGATTAAATGTCTCAGATAAAACTCTTACAAACTCCTGGGTCATAGACTCAGGAGCAACCGACCATATGACCAGATCATCAAATATTTTTTCAACCTACACCCCATGTCCNCTGGGTCATAGACTCAGGAGCAACCGACCATCCAGATCATCAAATATTTTTTTCAACCTACACCCCATGTCCAAGTAATAGGAAAATAGCCACAGCTAATGGATCTTTGACTACTGTAGCAGGTTTTGGGAATGTCAAAATAAGTCCATCAGTGACTTTGAAAAATGTCCTCCACGTTCCTAAATTGTCCACGAACCTAATCTCTATATATAAACTTGCCCGAGATTTATGTTGTTATGTGATTTTTGACAGTAATAAGTGTATATTTCAGGACAAGGGTTCGGGGAGGATGATTGGACATGCTAGAGAAAGGGATGGCCTCTACTATCTTCAAGCACCAAGTCAGTTGAACACGGCTAAGGGCAGATTTTCCTCCTTTCATATTAGAGTTTGTCTTCTCCAATAAAGAAAAAATTTTACTTCATCATTGCCGACTTGCACATCCATCGTTTAGGATTATTAAAATTATGTTTCCCTCTTTGTTTAAAGGTTTAGATGTTGAAACTTTTCATTGTGAGGTGTGTGAACTTGCTAAACACAAGAGTGTATCTTTTCCAATTAGTAATAAAAGAAGCACTATTCCTTTCTATCTTATCCACAGCGATATTTGGGGTCCATCTACCGTTTCTGGTTTGTCTGGGGCAAGATGATTTGTTTCTTTTATTGATGATTGTACACGGGTCACATGGATTTTTTTTCTTAAACACAAGTCTGACAGTATTCCCAAATTTCTGTTCCATGATAAAAAATCAGTTTGGAGTCAACATCAAAAGAATCAGGTCAGATAATGCCAGGGACTATTTCAATCAAAACCTTACCCCATATTTCCAAAGAGAAGGAATAGTGCATGAGTCATCTTGTGTTAATACCCCACAGCAAAACGGGGTAGCAGAAAGGAAGAGTGGTCACCTTCTTGAAAAAACTAGAGCTTTACTGTTTCAAAACAATGTTTCTAAGGCCTTTTGGGGGGAAGCAATTCTTACAGCCACTCATCTGATAAATCGTTTGCCTTCGAGAGTCTTGGGTTTTAAGAGTCCTATGGACATGCTTTCCACATTTTATCCCAACATAAAGACTACAAACGACCTTGTCCCTAGGATATTTGGGTGTGTGTGTCATTTGTCCATGTTCATAGTCAAAACAGGGGAAAATTAGATCCAAGGGCTCTAAAATGTGTCTTTGTGGGCTATTCTTCAAATTAGAAGGGGTATAAATGTTACCATCCTCCATCAAAGAAATTTTATGTCTCCATGGATGTAACATTCAATGAGAAGGAATCTTATTTTACCAATCCTTATCTTCAGGGGGAGAGTTCAACTAGAGAAGATAAGGAAGACTTCCTATCATCAATTCCTATGTCTAAAACATCAGATTATCTCAATCCTGTGCCTATGAGTCCTTCTAAACCTTTACTTGAATCTACACCCATACCTGAACCCATGTCTGATTCTGCTCATGGTAATGTGAAATTTGACAAGGTGTACACAAGAAGGAAGAAGGATGTCCCCGAACCTATGCAGATCCAAGAGTCCAACTCAGATTCTTTGAATGAGCTAACAATTTCTAACCATTCATTGCAAGATGAAACTGAATCTCATGTTGATAATGATGATCAGGGCATGGACATTCCAATTGCCATTAGGAAAGGAACTAGAAAATGCACAAAACAACCATTATACCCTCTAGCAAATTTTTTGTCATTTAAGAATTTTTCACCATCTTATCTAGCCTTTCTAGTAAGCTTAAATACTATCACCATTCCCACCACTTTGTCTGAGGCTTTGTCCAATGAAAAATGAAAACAAGCTATGAATGTGGAGATGGAAGCGTTAGATAAGAATAAGACTTGGGAGTTGGTGAAATTACCGGCGGGAAAGAAACCGGTGCACTGTAAGTGGGTGTATACGGTGAAGTATAAAGCAGATGGCTCGATTGAGAGATACAAGGCACGGTTGGTAGCCAAGGGGTATACCCAAACCTATGGAATTGATTATTTGGAGGCCTTTGCTCCTGTTGCAAAGATGAACACAGTTAGAGTACTATTATCACTTGAAGCTAATTATGGTTGGGAGTTGCAGCAATTTGATGTCAAGAATGCTTTCTTACATGGAGAACTAGAGGAAGAAATTTACATGGAAGTTCCACCAGGATATAGGAAGAACTTGGCTGCATATACCGTGTGTAAATTAAAAAAGGCATTGTATGGCCTTAAGCAATCACCACAGGCATTGTTTGGGAGATTTGCAAGAGTGATGTTGGCTATGGGATATAAACAAAGCCAAGAGGGTCACACATTATTCATTAAACACTCTTCTTCAGGGGGCGTTACAGCCCTTTTGGTGTATGTTGACGACATAATAGTGACAGGAGATGATGTTAAGGAGAAACAGATCTTGAGCCAATATTTGGCTAAGGAGTTTGAGATTAAAGCACTTGGGAGACCGAAGTATTTTCTTGGGATTGAGGTGGTTCACTCTAGGCAGTGAATTTTTATCTCTCAACAGAAGTATGTCACAGATCTTCTCAAGGAAACTGGTATGATTGCCTGCAAACCAGCAAGTACTCCCATGGATCCTAATCTTAAACTTGGGAAAGCAGAGGAGGATGTTGCAATAGATAGAGAAATGTATCAACGCCTTGTAGGGAGACTCATTTATTTGTCTCTCACCCGACCGGATATAGCATATGCAGTAAGTGTGATAAGTCAGTTTACGCACTGTCAGAAGGAAGTCCATTTACCAGCAGCTCAAAGAGTCCTACAGTATCTCAAAGGAACGCCAGGGAGAGGTATCTTATTCAGAAGAAATGGAGGATTGTTACTTGAAGCCTACACTGATGCTGATTATGCTGGATCAATTGTCGACAGAATATCAACCTCAGGATATTGCACCTTTCTTGGTGGGAATCTTGTAATGTGGAGAGGTAAAAAACAAAGTGTGGTAGCTCGGTCAAGCACAGAAGCTGAATTCAGAGCAATGGCTCAAGGGGTGTTTGAGTTACTTTGGTTGAAGATCATTCTTGACGATTTGAAGATTAAGTGGGATGGTCCTATGAGACTCTATTGTGATAATAAATCTGCAATCAACATAGCTCATAATCCAGTACAACATGACCGGACGAAGCACATTGAAGTTGACAGACACTTTATTAAAGAGAAGTTAGAAAGTGGACTGACTTGTACACCTTACGTGTCTACAAATGGTCAACTTGCTGATGTTCTTACCAAAGGGTTGAGTAGTTCTATTTTTCAGACGTATGCAAGCTGGGAATGGAGAATACCCATTCACCAGCTTGAGGAGGAGTGTCGGATTATAGAGGCTATTTTAGGAAATAGCATTTATTTTATTCTGTTTTATATAAGGGAGATTCCATAATATTTGGATCTCCACTAATTTAGGAATTCCATAATATTTGAATCTCCACTAATTTAGGAATTTTAATTATAGGGTTTGTGGTATAGTTCCTATATAAGTTGTCATGTACCATAATATTTTTAATATATTAAAGAGAATTTTCTCTTCTCACAACAGTTTGCACAAGTTACAAAACAGCATTTCTCCACCCCTGCTTTTTTTTTTTTCAGGGGCAACTTGGAAACCTAATTTTGGGGTTTCTGGCTTTCCCAAACTTCTACTTTGGTTTCTTGAAGACCTATATAAATTAGAAAACCCTCATATCCTCTGGGACACACCTTGTACATATATTACATGTACCACATGATAGAGACAACTTTTGGGAAAGAATACACAATAGAGGATAGGTTTGCGATTTTGCAAGAAGAGGAAGAATTCTTGGTGTAAAACCCAGTTAGCGTTCTAACTCTTATATACGTTGTTGGGACAAACAACGTAACTTAGTTTTGAACCTTTAATTTCAATTCTCAAGTTTTACATTGCTAACTGATTTATGTATTGATTTCACGTCATTTCTTAATGCGTGAATTACTTGATCATTATTTCATTGATTTCTTAACAGTAACGAGCCAAGAGGGTGAGTTATTTTTTTAGAACAAAATCCTGCGATTTGGTAGAAGGTATAGTTACACTTCTATGTTGCGAAACTTAATAGAATTCCTAGGTAATTTAATGCGTTTAGTTAAGACTTATTTAAATTCAATAAAAATATAGTGAGTTGACTAAACTAAGTAGGATTGATTTAAACTAGAGAAGTAAATTAATTAAATTAGTGAATCTGACCAAATACCACCGTTAGATTTGAACTTGGAAAGCAAGATTATAAGGGACAACTTAGCTGAAATAATGAATCCTAACACTTTTATTAATCAAAGTAAATCTAATAACCAAGTTTTTCCAACATACAACGTAGATCATTTAATTTAATTAATTCTAGTAATTAGGTTAACTAGATAAAGTTCTCTTTTATCCAATTGGTAGTTCAAATAAAGTTAGGATTCTTAATTTCAGTACTTAATAGAACGGTCTTCGTGGGAACAATACTTGACTTATTATTATATTACTCGTGACAATTTGCACACTTTCGAAATCTGCAATCATGAAGTGTTGATTATAAGAAGCAAGTATGTCTCATTTTAAATATTTAGGGTAACAAATTCATTTAAGCACTATTTTCTTGCTTCTCTTGAAGAGGTTCATAAACCCACTCAAAACAGGGTGATCTCCACATTTGCTTTCTCCTCTTTTTACTTTTTTTTCATTTTTCCCACTTTTTTGAGGAAATTATTTTCTTATCCATCTGTAATTAATGTCCTAAAACCTGAAGTCAATTCTAACTTACCCAGCTTGCATTATCCAACCTCTCCACAATCATCTTAGTCTTTGTTCACAGACTGTTTACCTCACACAAAAGGTTCTTGCAACTGATTATAATCAAAACCGTTTGTCACACCACCTAGTCACAATAATTTCCAAACAGCTAAACCTTCTTTAGATCCACTCCCATTAACTATTATGCTATAATAGTTCATAAATTGGAGCTCCTCTAAGTGCTCTAAATCATAAATCAATCAACCTCTTAAAGTTTAGTTGACATAAGCAATGGGATCCTTCAACTCAACTAGTGCATATGCTAAGATGTAATAAGCACAGATAACATCATCATTATGTGAATTTAACAAAAAGGAGAAGAAAATAGTAAATTACAGTCTGTGCTTCCTCCTGTGGCGTCAATGGACGGTTTGGACGATAGGTGTGGTTCTGTCTCTTTGCCCAAATCCTAAATTCTTTGGCAACCTCCTCCTGTAATAATAAGAGAGAAAACATACATTAACTTACATTAAAATGTATCAAATTGATACAATTATTTCCAGACGTGCTACAGATAATTGATAATCATAAGTGGAAAATTAGAAGTTCAAACAACTTGAATAATTAAAATGGAACTATATTGTTGGCAAAGACATGGCAGGAATCATAAACTATGAATTGCCATTTAAGTTTATTAGCTTAAAATTGAAGGATGGATAAATGCAGAGCTGGCCAGAGCAGTTATTAGTTAGGAAAATAAATATAGTGAACGAGACTTGTTTTCTAAAGGAATGGTGGTGGTGGGAAACTTGAATGTCCCCCCCCCCCCCCCCCTGGTGAATCCCATTTGAAAGATAGATCACTTATACAAGGTCTCCAGCGAAACTTACCCCTCTCCCCCCCCTCTGCCAGTGGGCAACACCAATGCTATAAGAACTATAAATAAACTGAAGAGAAAGTTGAGCGTCTAGGAAAGTAACCTAACCACAAATAATGAGATGAAAACCATGTTGGATTTGTTTTTTTTTATTATTTCTTTAAAAAATGAGAGATTTAAAAAAAAAGGGGAAATTTTTAGTTAAAGAGAGACTGAGCCCTAACACATATCATGTTACAAGTATCATTGAGGTCTAGAAAACATTAAAGTTTGTTTAGATTTTACTTTGATTAAAAGAAACCTGAATCATATATTTTTATGGTATGTAATGTTTAAATAGGCGTAAACTGGTACTGACGTGTTTAAATAAATATCATCACTTTATACAATTTACTTGACCTGCAGTTCGACCCTGATCCAACCCTTTGACCCTTGAGCCTCTTACCTTTTCCAGACCAGGTTTTCAAAACATTGACATTTACCATATTTGGGTTCCCAAGTGCCATGCAACTTTCTCAAGGATAAATGTCTTTGTCTAAAGTATGTTTAGAAAATAAAATAAAATAGAATTGCTCTACATTCATTACGCATAAACAAATAAATCCGATCTCAAGTTTCAATTAACTAATAGACAAGATAAGTAAGCAAGCACACCTTGAAAAGACTAAAAAGCATCTGTTTCTGAATTCGAAAACTACGGACTTTATCATGATCAACAAGATCAAAAAATATATCCTTCCCAATCTGTTCACTTAAATCCTCGTCTCGAGCAACCTGCATATTCCAGTAATATCCTTCAGCAAACCAGTTCAGCAGAGATCAAGCTTACATGAGAAAAATGGTCCACCTAGGATAACCTTGATAATAGTATAAAGGTGAGCCTGTGCTTTATATCTTCTCTTGTCTTCCTTCTCTTCTTGCTCTTTTTTCAGTCTTATCTGGAACAAGTAAAGGATGTTAGGTTTTATAACTAAACTCAATACATCAAATAGGATGAAAGAATGAATTCCAAATCTTGACAAATTTACCCTAAGATGTTCCGCAATATCCTTCTCATCCACATCACACATTATCTTATCCTTATCACTCACACGTATATAAACGAGCATGTAGGCGTTTGAGTATTTTGTAAATTTAAATGGAGTATTATTGAAACCAGGATTTGTCTGCGGCAACTGTTGGACAAAATGAACATTAGAAACAGAATAAAAGTGGAAGCGCAACAAGATACAAATGTAGGGATCATACCTCTTCCTCACCACCATACTGCTCCTCTAATGCTCTCTTTGTATCTTCTTTAGTGACCCTCTCATCATCAAATTTGTACCTAAAAGGAAACCACAAACCTCAAAGCAAGCCTCATATGATGTTCAAATACTTTTAAAAAACATAACCAAAATGCATATTCTCACATACACCCAAAAATAAATACAGACGGGATGAGCGTGTAGAAGTCCTAAAGCAACTAAAACTAAAAATGCATGTCTGCATTTAAGATAAAACTCCGGTTGAACACATCTCCCCTCCCAGGAGAGTACAACTGTATAATCCTTCATAACTATAGAAGAGAACATAAATACATATATATATATATATTTGGCGGTGTGGGGGGGAGGGGGGTAGGGTCGGGAGGGAGGGAGGGAGGGAGAAACTCTTCAGAAGTATGACACTTACCACTGGTCAGAAAGAGTTGGCCTGATAAAAGCATAATAATGTCCACCATGCACCCCACCACTATGAACCAAAACGCTGTTGCAAAGAAAGGAAACATGAGAATAAAAGGCGAGAAGGCAAGTGAAATATCGTGTGAGAGGAATATTTATTAATACCAAAATTAGTGGAAATAATCACAGAAGCACCTCTAATAGGCCTTGCCACATATGAACCTCACCTTATAAAATGTCCTTTATAGATTCTTACAAGGACAACTTCTAATGCCAAAACATGTCCAGATTTCAGATCAAACACTTCGCCGACCTTTTAACTTTCAAGTAATGTACCCAAGATCCAAGGCTGATCTAATGAAAGTCATGCACAAACCAAGTTCAAAAATATGAACGAGTACCAGACCAAGATGATGTAGTACATAATCATGATTAGTAATTTCCTACTACAATTGTGATTTATCTTTTCTAGTTTCCTTTTCTAGTTCTAATAGGTTTTATCTTTTTATTCTTATTTCTTGTTTAGAAAATGATTTCTTTTCTTTATTGATTAGATTAGGATTTTATATTAGTTTCCTTATATTAATAGGATTAGGTAATAGTTTTGCCTATAATTACGAAGACATTGTACAATTTTGGACAACAATCAATCTTAAATTAATACAAAGCAAGATTATTTCGATATAGTTCTTACTTTCAATTTGTATTACAAGAATTTTATAATTCTTCTGCACCAAAATTAGTATCAAAGCAAGGAAATTGCCTCAATTTGATGGTTGACGAAGGTCCTGGTGGCAATCAAATCGACGAAGACAAACGGTAACTCAACAAACTTGAACAACGAATCGACGGGATCGATTAAACCCTTCAAAACATCACGCAAACACTAACTACGTCGAGTCTTGAAAGGTATAGTGAGCCCATGGAGAAGCAAACCGATAAGAATTTGCCGACTTTTACTGCTATGAATGTTGATTGCTTCAATAAACTTAAAACACGACAACAGGTGGCTAAAGAGTTTCCTTGAGTCCTAGCTAAGTTTGAATACACGCAAATTATTAAGAATTCTACGAAAGTTTATCGAGAAGATATAAAAGAGTCCAATTTGAAGGCATGAAGATTTTTAGAACACAATGCACTATCAACAACAAAGTATGCAAAGTGATAATAAATTATGAGAGTAGTAAGAACTTGGTATCAAGCTTCACAAGTTAAAAGGGGGGCAAGAAATTAAAAATTCTCTTAGAAAGTACTACAAAGATGAAATTATATGTAACGTGGTAGAGATAGACGATTTCATGTACTTTGAGGACAACCATGGTACTATTATGTACATGTCACTTACATAGGTCGAAATAATAGGTATGTATTTAGATGGTACGATAAAAAGATTGTCTTGGTGTCATGTGACGAGCAATTTGTGAGTACTAGAGTAAACAATGAGAAAAAGATCCACAAGGCACATGGTAAGGTTAAACAAGATAGAAAAGGAAAAGCATGTGCAAGTTGAAAACCTGAAACCTAGTAATCCCTTATACATGGACATTAACAATGAAAATAAGCATAAGGATGAAATACACTCCGGTGAAATTACAATTGAAAATACCAAGATTGAGCCGCACTCAGATGATGAATTAGTTGAATTTCAGAAGTTTCCAACAAGAGAGGAGGAATTTAAACTTTTCAATCAGGAAGAAATCAAAGATAACATAAGTGAAGATTGCATGATTTACTTAAGGAAGCGTGCAGAAGTAGATTTGAAAAATCTTATCATCTTTGTACCAAATGATCCATTAGATCTTAAACAATCTCTTAACAAGCTATGGACCGCACTGAACCTGCAAATACATATTACGAAGATGAAGGGCGACGTCTTGAAAGAAAAAACTTTGGCTCAATAGAGTTACATATTCGCTATTGTTTCAAATTTGCTGTATTTGCAGAGATTGGCTTGAAGATCTAAAGATGTACGAGGAGGCCTATCATGCACTGCGAGAGGTGGTTGGCATATCAATAAGATTGCCTCCAATTCAGAGTTTAATTGAGATCAAGAGCATTGCAGAACAATTGCATTTTAAGATGTCAACATTATTGCTACATGGTGGAAAAGTTGTAGAAGCAATCACATGGTTCAGCAGGCATATTAGTTACCATAGAAGGCTTAATGGAGCTCCTGAAGTTAATTTTCTTCACTGGGAATGGCTAAGCAGGCAGTGTTTGCTCAGCTATTGGAGCCATATTCAATGACTGATCCCAACTACAGTTTCAATATGTGCAAAGAAACTAACTGAATGGGAATTTTATCCACCTTACTATTACCGGTTATCAGCTCATTACCTAAAGGAAAAGAATTCATGTTTCGAATTCGCTATATATATGTTGGTGGGATTGATGGGAGTGTGGAATCTGTGGTAGCTTCTATTTACATTGGTCAGTTTGCCACATTACTAGAGCATGAGGGCACATACACAATGCAAGCCCTAACAGATGAAGAATATAACGTTTATCGAGCATATCAAGAAATTGAAATTTCTTCAATATTAGTATTGACATAATTTTTTTAGTATTTTCCTCCCGATTGATTGATTTTTCTTCAAGAAAACTCGAGGACGAGTTTTATTCAAGTGGAGAGGATTGATGTAGTACATAATCATGATTAGTAGTTTCCTACTACAATTGTGCTTTATCTTTTCTAGTTTCTTTTTTTAGTTCTAATAGGTTTTATCTTTTTACTCTTATTTCTTGTTTAGAATATGATTTCTTTTCTTTATTGATTAGAATAGAATTTCTAATTGCTTTTAGATTATGATTTTTTATTAGTTTCCTTATATTAATAGGATTAGGGAATAGTTTTGCCTATAAATACAAAGGCATTGTATTTTGAACAATAATCCATCATAGAATAATACAAAGCAAGATTATGCCAATATAGTTCTTATTTTCAATTTTTATTACAAGAATTTTATAACGCTTCCACACCACAAGAACTGTAATGCAGGTCTCCAGTTTCATATCGGGGAAGGCAATCTGACCGAGGAGGTGTAATAGAGCTCATCCCATTACACAAAAATCTGTAATGAGATTTCTTACACAAGCATTTGTTTTCTTTCTGATCCCTTTCTAATTCAATGGAAGTTTCTTACCCACCTTGCACGTTCAATGGACACACACACACATACGCGTACTGATAAATGGATACATTGGACAGAGGAGGAGAGGAGGCAGAGTAAACTACCTATGGAGCATGTAAAGGTTACGAACACTCCTATCTGCATCAGGCGATAAATATTTACCAATGTCTCTATCAAGGTCAAGTTCCAGAGGAAATTCATACCGATCATTTATCTGCACCATGAAATAAATTTTTAGACATTGAATCAAAATTAGATATACCATATTAAAAAAAGATGAATATATCACATCAACACCAGGGTCTTTGATTTACAATCACAAGGCATTACTCTAAAATGTTACAAAGAGAAAGATTAGATAAAACTGTATATGCTTCCAGTAAATATTTTGGTAAAAAATCCATTTCGATGAAAATGTACTACAGATGCAAAAGGAAAAACCCTTGACCAACTTTTTAAATGGAAATCATAACACAATGGAACTATTAAGATTTTCACCATCATCGTCAACAAGTGAACAAGAAAAACCAGTTACAATGCAATATTTTCATTCTATTTCACATTAAAAAGCTTAAGCACAAGCACAAATTGGGGATACAACCAAATTGCACGGGAATACGAAAAAGGTGCATACCTCAAATGGTGCACAAAATAAACACGTCCATTTGGAAAGACATAACATTAATATAAATCCAGTGGCTAGCTATGGAAATGAATTATTTTCACTTGAATGCCTAGATCAAATCATTAGATTTTTCATAAGATAAGGACATTACACTTTGATTACTCAAAATTAGTTACAACATTTAGAAATAGACAATGATCCTTCTCCCTTGTTATCTCAGCTCTGTTTACCCTGAAGGGATTTTACGATCTACAATAAGAATAATGGCAGGTCTATCAATGCTCACTCATACATCTGCTTGAGCAGCATCAGTGGTAACATGAAATAACATTGAATAAGAGAAGAAACTAGCATTTTCAAATCTTAACTAAAGATCGTGTATTCAAAAAATTATATTCCAGGACAGAATAACCAATTCTTCAAGGATATACTTTAATCATCTAAAAAATTGAACAATAGCATGTCCTTTTTACAAAGCATGAAATGCTCCTCTAGTCTCACTAACCCTTTAACAGTGCTCCAAAACAAAAGGCATACCTTGGCATCAACAAAAATGGTTCTAGAAAGATGAGCCAACGAAAAAATGGTTATGTCACGAAATACGATAACATATTTTCATTAGACATCACCATGTTAAGTCTTTATCTCTAACATTCAAAATCATTTTTGGTATCTTGTATCATGTTAGCACATCTTTGATGCAATTGTGTTGCACAGAATAAACTCGTGAATGAAGAAATATGAACTATAAGAATACTCAAAGTTTTAGGCCAACTGATAGGACACAGAAGAAACTTTCTGCTCCAACATAACATTTTTGTCGTCTAGCTCAAATGATGGTATTAATGTAAGGCATCAGAAATTCAACTTCAAAATGTTCAAACATATTTCAATAAAGTGACATCTACAAGAAAGGATCCTTTCAGATACAAACTCCTGTTTCAATAACAAACAAGTGAATAGCACCAAACCAAGTTCAAAAATATGAACGAGTGCAATATTTAATTGAAGTTAAACATCCATTGACATCAAGGAGTTTATGTTATTAACAGTTCTGTCAAGAATAGAGTCAACAACAAGACTTAATATAGCATTGTTCTCACTTTATTGAGAAGAAATTCAGAGGATGGCAAGGAGATCTCAAAAAAGAAAAATAACTTAGAAGCAAAATGTGCTAGTGTGGAAGCACATTTGATAAATATGCCGTCAAGTGTACCAAGAAGGCAATCAGAAACAGAGGCACCCAAGAAAGGTTGCCATTTTCCGCATACGAGAACTAACGAAGTTACTTTAACAGAAGGTCATTCTTTCCCCTTTTTTTACTCAATTGTAATTGAGGAATACTATGAAGCAGAAGAAACAATAGATGCCATCCTAGTCATAAAGAAAATAATGAAAAATGTAAATTCATGACATGCATTACTAAGAAGCAATTCGTTTCGGGAAGTGTCTTTATTATTTATGTTGTTTCTGCCGACGACAATGCAAAGGAGGGTAGAAACAGACTGGAAAAGCCTTATAACATAAATACATGAAAAAAAATAATTACAAAAGAAATAACTACAGAAGCACCCACGTTAAATGGTGCATAAAAGAAAATCATTAAAATTTAGCTACTGACCTTAACCATTATGTCTCTCATAAAATCATATTCAAAGCGCTTTAGCTGAAGCTGAAGAACTGGAGGGAAGTCAATGAACAAGACCCCTTTCTTGGCATCCTAGCATTACAAAATAAATCTTTAGAACGATATTCAATGGAGAGATAAGATCATTTAAATGAACTGATATGTGCATTAAATCATAGACCAAGGAACACGTAAGAAAAACATACAAAGCGTTAACAAAGTTCGCTGAAGTTCTTAATATTTACAATTATCAACTTTCTCCACTAGCCTGAAAATTGGGCTTTGACAGATAAAAAGCAATACCACAGAATGTCACAACTAATTTCCATCAACTCAAAAAGTATGTTCAAACAGCATAGGAAAGCCTTTCATCAATGACCAGAGGTACGGAGTCAACCAGTTCAAGTTGCTTCTCAGATTAATCAGGCATTACGACTGTAAAAAAAATGCCCTTTTCCTTACATCAGAGGATTATGTAATGGATCGAAATAGTAACATCAACCCTTCCATGCTGCCAAAAAATAACAATATGGACAAACAAGATATGAACTCCTTGGGTTATTGGTAACGGCAAGCATCCAGCCAGAGAACATTATTTGCTATAACAAAGCCAAGTTTTGTTGCATCAGATGGAGGTGCACCTTTCATAGTGCAAGTTGTGTTCCAGAATTTTACTAGACTAGCGATAGTCTAAAAACTTGTGTCTAAAGAACAAAAAATACAAAAGAACACTGCCCAATTAGCTGAGACAAGCAAACATAGCAACTTAAACATCTTGAAGCTGGAAGATGGAAACTAAATTTACAAACATGAAATGACATTATACTGCCAAAAATCTCCATGCGTCAAGTAATGATGCAAAAAACATGTCCATAACATAACAAATGCTAGATAAATCTACATGAAAGCAAATATGTCTTGGGATCAATTGAAATCCAGTGATTATATAGTTCAAGGACAGGGGTATGAGAAGAGACTGCACAAAAATAAACAACCGGGCAAGTTTATTTTTCAGATTTTAAATAATCGAGAAAGAGTTGTCTCGCGGTGGCAATGGAAAATGCTTAATTTTGAGAATTTACTTAGATACTTGAAATAATGCTAGTGATTACTAATCCCAGATCAAAGTAAGCAACTTTTACTAACAAACACGTGATGAAAGCAGAAGTTAACATTGCATTTTTTGATAAATGTTATCGTCTAATGGTAGAAATTTGGGAGCCTATAAATTGGTTCTACAGTCAGGCATGATTAAGTTTAAACAAGAAAGATTTTGACCTGAAATCACGCAATAAAATTATCAAGGACGGTGCTCCAGTTTTATCCATGTAAAAGAAGTTTCATTTCCTGTTTTACCTATTGGATGGTGGACTTCATCAGACTGTGTGCTATATATCCAAACAAGTTATAAAATGCCACAGAATACAGCCTCACGGAAACAGTATATTCAATAAAGGACAATCTACACTGTACCAAGCAATCCATACTGCAGAAAAAAGAACATGATCAAATTTCTTAGACATCAACAGTCCTGTTCCTGCTTGCCTGAACCATCCATATTACTGCTCTTGATCATGGTTAGAGAAGTCGGAAATGGGGTGTGCCTCAATGTGAAGTGCACCTCCAGTGCCTCAAGGCGAAAATTACAGTGTATTTTATTGAAGCAGGTGTCTCATTGAATGAGCCTCACACCTCAAGGCATGTGAGGCGTGCGCTTCAGGTTTGATGTGACATTAGAAGTTTTTTTCCTTTTTGCAAGTCTATACATTACTTTCGAATAAAAGAGCCTCTCAAAATGGGCGCACCTTGTTCTCAAAAAAAAAAAAATATATATATATATATATATTAATAAATAAATAAATAAACTGGGCATATCAATTCTTTGACTAAAGTATAAATATCTAAACAACCACTAGGCTACCCTACCCCACTCTTCACCAATCCCCAGAGACACAAGAAGTTTCTTCCACAAGATTGCAAGGAGGCAACCGGCAGTTATGGAACTCCAGCACAGATTTACCCTCCCCCTCCCTCATCATTTTATTTCTCAAATTCTTCTTTATGTAATATTTTATTTACAATTTTTTTAACTAAATTTTTGGGTGTGTTGTAAGGCTTACGGCTCAGTGCCAATTTCTAACTTTTTAAACATTACTATAGATAATACCTTACAAAATTAGAAATCACGTAGATAATACTCATCTAAGATACGATACAACAAAATTATCACAAAATAGCACATCCAAGAAGGAGCAAGTTGCAGTTGCCTATAGGTGTAAGGAAAGCTGGGTCGTGCCTGACTAAGCAAGGAAGGCCTAGCAATCAAAGCCCCTAAAGCAAGTGGGTTGCTTATTTTTCCAAAAAAAAAAAAAAAAAAAAATATATATATATATATATATATACATGCGGGCCAGCCCATCAGTTTCAAGGATTTTTTTTAATTTTTTAATTCTTTTGTAAATTGATACATATACATATAATTTACAGAAGAATTTAAAAATTAAAAAAAATCCTTTCTGGCCCGCATGTCTAGTGCCAGGCAGCCGAAATGTGGGCCTTCCAACCACTTTATACCCCTACATTTGCCTTCCTATTGAATGACCCATTATTCATGAGGACTCCAAATCTTTTAAAAAGAAAAGATCTAAAATCCTGAATTGCATTCCTTCTGAATGTGAAAGTCAGCGAGGTGCTGATGGTGACACAAGTGCAAGGAATATATCAATTAAGAAGACAGGGCTTCAACGCTCTTGTTGAACTTTAGCTTACAGGGGATTTGCAAAGTGTATATTTCAGTAACAATGGGTTGATGTGTCATGTTTGCCAGTCTTCAAGTTACTAAATGTTTATTTAACTGTAATTTATTTTACAACTTCTACAACCACATACTTTGAGAGTGAACTTGCAAAAACCACCCCTACCCCTGAAATATATAAATATAAAGAAATGATAATCTATCTAATCTTTTAACTTGCTCCTTTGATATCGAGCGTGTTTGTGCCCCATTATTCCAATTTTTAATGAGCTTTCTCATTTCTAAGCAGTAAATTAATTGTTAAAAAATTACAAGTGCACAGAACTTTGTCAGGCATTTTAATTGTTACAGAAAACGTTAAAATTCGAAAGGTCAAAAACACCCTCATTTTTTGAATTGAAACCAATTTCCAAAAATAACCCTATCATTCCTTTAACTGTTAAATAAACTCCCACCATTTATTTGAAGGGTAAACTGGGAAATCAGATTTTTGGACCTGCCACAACTTCCCAACAGTCAACCGTGGATGGTGTTTGCCTCAGAATTATCGACAATTCATTCAATGTGGCCCCCACAATTCAGAAACTGAAATTGGCAAAAAAAAAATGGAATAATGGGGTTCAAACACAAGCCAAATTTTACCACTTCAAAAGTGCTTCAACGAAAATTCATTCAATGTGGCCCCCACAATGCAGAAACTGAAATTAGCAAAAAAAAATGGAATAATGGGGTTCAAACACAAGCCGAATTTTACCACTTCAAAAGTGCTTCAAAATACAACTGAATAAGTAAATATATACAGACTTTCTGAACTAAAAGAACATAAAGGTAACAATAATAGGGAAACATATAACTCACAAAAAAAAATGGATATGCGCAAATTGAATACATATAAGTTGAGTCTGGCAGCCTCGACATCAGGTTAGGTTAGGTTAGGCCTATGATATTGGATTGTTGCACGTCCAAACACCAAGTTGTCAAATGATATCTCAATGTAATTGAATAACACATTGCAAATTTGAAACCTTGATATTTCTGACACGCAGATAGCCTTACAACAGTTTTTGTCCTATTTTTTGCTCATTTCCTTTTCAGTTTCAGAATATTAAGTCCGTGTTTGGTCCGGATTAAAATCTGATTTTAATTCAAGTCAAAGTCAAACAATCAATATTAACCATATTTTTCATGGGTCCCACAACTTTTCAACCACATATTTCAAAATTTTCTATCACAATCTATTAAAAATCTAAGTTTAATCCCCACCAAACCCCTATAATTTATATTACCGCAAGCTAATATCCACAGACATGCACATGAACACGAACAGACAACACAGACACACGAACACGTGATTCTGCTAAAAATTAATACACGAATACGTAGGAATGTGATTAAAATGATGTAAATTTTATATATTTTTATTTTTATAAAAAAATTAATAACAATTTTTAGTTTGTATACAAAATTAAAAAATTGATTCAACGGAGAAAGATTTTAATTGATTAAAATAACATTTTATGTCTACTTTGACCCACAAGCATCCCCCTCCTATTAACTCAATTGAAAATTCATTTCAGGTCCATTTGCCTCCACCCAATTGACTCGGATTATTTTTCATTTCTTGTCCATCTGAACCTTACGTGTCCCCACATCCAGAAGCCCAATTTCATTTACTCCCAATTCCTAGAAACTTCTTTCCTCCACCTCCCAAATTCCCAGAAGCATCTATCCCTCTCCCGTCTATCCCTCTTCCACCTTCTCCGTGGCGACCAAACATGTCTCTCTGCACACCATTTCTTTGGTGTCTGGGCTCTACGTATTTCTTCCACAGACATATTTCCAGATTAAAAAATAAAATATAAAACAGGTGTGTCCGACGCGCCTCTAAGACATGTCAAACCCTAACACTATGGCTTTGGTGGCGTATTAGACTGCATCAGGAAAAAGATGTATCGCTCAAGTGATCCTTTGATCTCCATTGAAAATACCATTAAGAAAAAACACTTCAAGTGGACACACGCACACAAAAATTATGTCATCCTTTTTCAGAGGAGTATCAAACCTGCAAACCATGTTCTTCAGCATGATATTTATTATCTCCTTCAAGACGTTCAACTTCCACGTACTTGTCAAAGGAGGCATAAACATCCTTGCAGCCTTTAACATCCAGTTGAAGGTCTGCCACCACATGTACTAGAATAAGTTCATCTGTCTAAAATAAAAAAATAGAGCACAACATTGGGAAACTACTAACCATAAAATGACTCTTTTCTTGTCGATTTGAAGTCTACATTAATACATTCAATGTAGTTCATGTGGTGCCCTTCGAATAATTTTTGTATTGTCCCTTCAACAACAGTTCCCTGTGCCAATAAAGACAGTCAAAAATAGGTAATGAATCAATTATTTATTAGAATATATGAGAATCAAGGACATTGCAAAGAAAGGAGAATAGATTCATTTAAAAAAAATCAATGAAAGGAGAAATGCTGTAAGAATACCATACCTTCATCTTGTCTTCAAGCTTTTCACACAAAACTCTATTGAGTTCTTGTACATCATGCTGCAGAAAGGAATCATACGTGTCCCATCCAAATGATTTAGTCAATTCTTTTGTAGCCACACTGGTGTCATTATATTGGAGCTTATAAAATAAACTCTGCAGGGCCAAAGGTATGCTCCCAGAGGGCATATCATTTTCTGTCGTGGGCATATGATACACAGCCTGATACACGGTGCAAATTAAGGCTTCTTCAATGTTTACCCAATAAATGAATTCACGACCGAAACTATTTTAGAAATAATGATCAACCTTTCTAAAATAAGGAATATGGTACAAAGTTTGAAGGAGAGAGTTCATGTAACAAGTTGCTCCCTGATTCTTAAGTCCAACGAAACCTGTCTCCTTCTTCGAGTCATATGTCAAGTAATCAATGACCTTCCGGACAGTAACATCAGCTTCCACAACACATGTATCGTTCACAATATACCCCTTACTGGGGTCATAAAGCTCGCTAAGAGGCATGAAAGGAGTGAAACCCCAATCACTCTCCCTTTGACTGAACTGGTGTTGTGTTTCTGTTGAATCCAAAAAATAGAGTTGTATATCACAGCATTCATGCTCACAACAGTACTTGCATGTTTCATTGAGTGGAGGGACAGAGATAAACCCTTCAACAGTACTAGTATATCCCTTTTGAGGACTGATTTTCAGTTAGTCGCATGACAATTAACCATTTCCGATAAATAAATTGTTTTAAGCAAAGTAATAAGGCATGATAATGTAAAAAATTCTCAATGACAAACAAACCAGTATGTTATAATGTACACTGGATCCACTTATATCTTATCTTTCACGGTATTTTTTAAATTATTGTTCATTTTCCTATTTCTTATCGGGGGATTCAATTGTGGCATTAAAGAACATGGGTCATTGAAATTGGTAAAAAATAACAAAAAAGTTTTCACAAAAATTATAACAACAATAACTGGCATAGAATATGAAGCAAGTAAAAGTGATACATGGATAACAAGCTTTAGCAAGGTAAATAAGAAGCAGAAAGCTATTCACGAAAATCCTTGATGTGAATAAGGAAACAAAAATGAATGCAAGATCGTTCTTTAGCTACAAGAGAAAAATTAGATATTGGGATAAGTTCTAAGAGATACCCTTTTTTATTGTATACTTGCTATGAATTTGATTGACTACAGCCAAGCTAAACTGCGCATATCTAGTCCAACCATATGGCAAGGTTGCTGAATTGGCCACATCTAAATACATTGACAAGTGCTCCACGTTGTTTCCTTTCGGAAAAATAAGAACCCGCCTGACCAAGACAATAAAGATCAAAAAGCTATCAAGTTGGTCTTCATAATGAGGGATAACATGAAAAAGAAGTTCTCTTCTTAATGTGCATCAACTAACATATCCTTTGTAACACAGTGCTAAATGGATGAAAATAAATGTGGAATCAATTACCATTTATAACCTCCAACAACAAAGACCTCAGAATAGAGCTTCTTCACATTCAAGCGAGAGAAGTTCTCAATTGTCCATGTGAAACGTGATGCTTGTGGCTCGTCACTTGCCTGGTTCTCCGTTGCCCCAGCATTGTTCGTTGGTGCCACTGGTACATCAGACACAAATTCAAACCCCAAGTCAGTGGCATCAATACAAATAAAAGAGGTTGACAGACTCAACATTTGTACGCCAAATGTAACCCAGAAAGCAATCAATTAAAACAGTACTTTGCTGGTACGATCTCGATATTTATTAATACAGAGACAAAGTTAAGTATCATGGAGCAAAGGCAAACCTTCCATAGGCTGAGGACTTTCTACTAAAGGCTGAGGACCTTCAACTAAATCTGAGTGCGGCACCAGCATCTCTTCGTCCTCCTGTTGCTAAAAAAAGAAAAAAAAAAAGACGACATTCAAGTTTCATCCAGTAAACCCTATTAAACCCCAAAGACTTCCCTCAATAAGTAGATCGACGCAATTGTGCAAACTTCTCAATTCCGTAACTTAAACTTCCCTTTCCATTACCGAAAAAACCCTAGTCGATCACAATTCCCAGTCCTCATGCACACACACGGAGTGAGAGAGAGGGGAAGAGGCACAGCCAATTATACGCCATAAAACAAAATTTAAAAAACTAATTAATATAGATATATAGATGCATGCAAATGCAGAGATAACTAGGTAAGGGAAAAGTTAAAATTGGAAAATGGGTGCGGAAGAAGAGATGGGAGTTACATCCAACGGTTGAGGAGCCATCATCGTCATTATTCGATAAATTACAGCCGTCCGATCGATGAATCACAGAACAAATAATGCTATTTGAGAAGAGAAAGAAGAGGGGAGAGAAATATTGAAACAGAGAGATTGCTTCTGGGTTTTCTGAGTTTTGGACCTTTCGGTCCTCGATAGGGATACGTTGGGGATTTGGAGGAAAAATTGGGGCATATTACGGGAATGGAAAATGGTACCCTGGGGGCTTTTTAGTCTTTTGGGAGCGCGGAATAGAACGGTGCATGTAAACCGGTCCTACACGCGACCTCTACAAATTTTTTTTTCTAATTTTCCAAACTTCAGCTTCTAGAAAATCTCTTCGGAGTGGGTAAAGAAAAGAATTTCAATCTTGAACAATCTCTAGTCGTCTTAATGGACTAGGAATACTGAAAAAAAAAAATTAGAATTCTTCTAAAATATTTATGCCCCGTTGGAGCCCACCATCTGAGATTATATGATTAAAAAGGAAATAAAATTGAATTATGCGTAATATTAGTTTATTGGAATAATGTGTAAGTAAGAAAAGTGAAAAAATTAATTATAATTTTAATGAAGATCAAATGGAGTTATAAATTGATCATATCATAGGCAATCGAACAATTGCACTCATTATTTTAATCACACGACACATTGAAAATGTAAAATTGATTTGCTTGATCTAAAGGCACTGAACAGTTTCGTAAGAGCATATGAATCTTCATTATAAGAATCAAATTGAACGACGTGTTACGTTTCGAGGATTTCTCTTTTCCACACATACCTTACAAAAACATGTTACATAGTAGGCCACACTCTACTTTGCTAATATTCTGGCACGTGAATGAAGGGACCGGGAGTAAGTTACTTTAATTGTAAGAGCATGTTCAATGCGACAATGTGATAGTTGTACACATAATTGTAGGTAAGCGTACATGTGAGAGAAAGTAGATAAAGTGCAAAAACGGGTGAACAAAAAATCAACAATTCGACAAAATAGAATCAAAATTGAAGTTTTGAAATCGTTGGTATGAGTTATAATGTTTTAAAATACTAAACACCAAATAGAACCGTTCACTCAATTTTTATAAAACTATTTTTGACCAAAAAATATAATGCATTAGTCCAAATTACAGCAAAATTTCAAATTAATATTTGAGTACTTGATAAAATAAGTATTTTATTGTTGTGTTGTATATATTTACTAATATATGTATTATAAGAATTAAAATAGAGAATATATTTGATTCTATTTAAATTTTTAGACGATTGTATTTAATAAATTATAAATCTCAATATTCTACCCATCAAATTATTCAAATCAAATTAGAATTGATAACCATTGATATCTGTATAAGCATATTAAGTAAAAGATGAAGAATATAAACAAATGTTAATTGAAAAAGCAAACTAAAAGAGCCTATAATAGACCCTTTTTTTCCAATTATACATAAAATGATGCTTTTAATAGCTTTATAAAAGAAATAATAATGAATTCCACACAATAAACGAATTTTATATAATCATAATCTTAATATATATATATATATACACACACACACGCACGCACATATGCGAATCGATAGGGTAAATTTTGTAATACTGGTTTTTATAAAAATATATGATTAAAAAATAAAATAAAATTTACGGGTAATGAAAAAATATAAAATTAAAATTGAGTTTCAGTCATTTTAAAGAATGAAAGCTCAAGCATGGACATAACGATATCAATAAAAAGGGTGCTACCTTTAAACTCGATATCTTGTATACCATTTCAAATGAACTGGACCGAGCATGACCCAGGGATGGACCCAGGTCTCGACGAGTGGACGCGGCCGCCCGTGCTGGATCCGTCGGAGCCTTCAATTCCGTCGAGCCCCACCAAGTCGTTGACTGTTGCAAAGAGAACAAAAAAGACGAGAGGAAGAAGATGGGGACGAAGAAGAACATGGGTGCCTTTTTTCTTAGTTTTGACCCAGTTGTTTTAGGTTGAGAGAGTTGGGCCTTTTTTTAAAAAAATGAGACCCAATTAAATGAAATAATTTCATAGTCATCAGTTCATCACATAGCCGTCTAAGGCTCCAAAGTCCAAACCCTTCCTTTCACTCCTTCACCGGGCGGCAAATCAGCGATCTTCACTTCTCCTTCTCCCTACTCTACTGCCGGTGTTTTGCCAACGCCACTACCCACTGCTTGCCGGTTGCTGACCTGCTTGCTACCCTGTCTACCGCCTATCGGTAAGCGACGCTTTTTCGTTTCTGTTTTCTGTTTCAATTCTTTTTTTCTTTTTTTTAATACATTTATAATTAATTATGAATTTGAAGAGAACAACGAGAATTAAGAAAATTAGCATTTCAATTTTCATTTTTTCACCAATTAGCATTTTCGGTAGTTCTTTTTATTTTCTTGTAATGGGTTACAGTTGTAAGTGTTTGAATCGAGATTGTGATTTGTGAAGTTGGGGGAAACTGGAGAAATAAATTCATTGAACAGTCTCTCAGCAATGCACAATAATCTCTTCTATGTAATTTTTTTTTATCAAAATCCCCTAGGTTGACTAGACGAAATTCTTATGTAAAATTTTAATCTCGTTATCTTTGTTGTGTTGTGTTTTGTACCCCGGAATCTTCTCGTTGGTAATGTACAACAGCAATTTGCAGACATTATGATTTATGAAGATGTTTCATAGTAATTTAGTGAGATTTGTTAGCCCGATGGTAATGTGATGCATGAGGAAGTAAAAATGTGAAGCATTATTTGCATTGATTTGGCATCTTCTTAACATTGTCCGCGCACCTTAAATTCCATTGATCTGTCATATGGATTGGCTATCAAGAAACGAAGTGCCGCATTATAATTGTGTTGAAAACATTAACACAATGAAATCAAGAGATGATGATTGTTATTTCACTTCAATCTTGGATATTCATTGTTTTGCACTTCAATCTTGTTATTCAGTGTAGGACAGTGTATCAAGTTGACGTCTTCAGAAGCCATGATCATTAACATGTTATTGTGGATTTTTGGCTGCTTTTGATTAATTTATTGTCTATTTTTCTTAAGTATTTTATGTTTATTTCGGGAATTTCAAACGGATGTGTCTACAAGAATGTTTTCAATTATCATCTCTTTACCGAGTAGGTTGTGTCGCATATTTTCTTTATATTAAATTATACATACATACATATATACGATCGATGATCAATATTCGTCCGGACTGAACTTTTATATTGAGTCTGGCATGATCCTTGGAGGTATTCCCCGATTTACATCCACTTACCACAACCTTTAACAAAAGTCCACAAGAGTTCGTTAATATCCACTTACCACAACCTTTAACAAAAGTCCACGAGTTCGTTAATATTTGACACGACCAAAATTAAGTTTTAATACTTTAAGCATAGAGTTGACGCGACCAAAATTAAGTTTTAAGCATAGAGTAAAACGTCCGCAGAGCTATGGAAAGTGTAACTATCTTGTGCACATAAGTGAAGACTTCAAAGCCACATTTTTGCAACTACTTTTGGGATTCTTTGGATGGCTTTACGATGAGAACGGCACATTTTGCATGATGAGCAACATAATCGCTAACACTTCCCAAGAAAGCCCTGCACGACAATGCAATTTATTGTTATTATGCGCGTTCGATTAATCAATACGTCATCAAATGAAATATCAAATATAAACAAAATTCTTCTTCAACCATGGTACGTCTAACAAATTTTACTAGTATCACATCAAATTCAAAATGCGTGACATGGGAAAATGCTTTTGATGCTTTTAATTTTAAGATGGGCAAGGCCTATCACTTAGACCATGTTTGTTTTAAATAAAAATTAGGTTTTTGCCCATTTGACATGACTTTTGAGACCCAAACGCTGCTTTTAGACTTGTTTGACTAATTTTATGGAAGTGTTTCTAATAGTTAGAAGAGTTTTTACAGAAACCTGGCCAGATGTTGTTTCCTCTAGAAGTACTTCCGAAATAGGAAGTGTTTTTAAAAATTAGTTTCAAAACAAAAATTAAAGTATCTTTCTCCAAAAACTCTCTTACAAGCAGCAAAAGTAAAAGTCATGTCAAACGGAGCAGATTTTGATAAAAATTGATGGAACAATTAGTTGAAAAGTTGTGCATCCAATGAGATGTGTTGCTAAAATTGACTTTACTTATACTTTGATTCAGATTTTTAGCTAAACCAAACGGGGCTTAGTCGAAGTTAAATTTTTACCTCTTGATCATTCCAAGTCTACGGCTACCTACAACAAGAAGATCCATTTTCGTGTGCCCTGCAGCTTCACAAATCACTTCCTTTGGATCTCCCTCAAGGAGTGAACTTTTTGCTTCTACCTGCAAATGCAAAGCAATATTTATTATGTTCCAAATAGAACTATAAAACTAAAGGGATCGGTTAATTTATCTGAGAATTCACTAGGGCATTGTGACATTGAAGCCAAGCTAAGCATGATGTTGGTATATGATAGCCTCAATTTATTAGTACTTCGACCCATGGATCACAAAATACCTAAGAAGAGCAAGTGTTACACATTATTAAAAAAAAATTAGACTAAATAAAAATTTTAATCGTTTCTTTTTTAATACTATCCAATCCTATCACGGTCCATACCATAAGAGATGGTTTTATGCATGCAATTGGTATTACAAGTAAGCTTATGAATCTTTTTATTGCACGAATTTAGATCAGGTATGATTAATCCGGTTGTCGAAACTAACCTTTTTCTCAGTACAAATCTGCAGAGCATGATTCAGTATCGCTGAAGCATTTTGTTGTTCCACTTTTTTCACAGAATGTAGTGAAGTTGTTGGAAAAATAGCTGATTCAGATTAATGATCGATAAGACACGAAAAAATTTAGTTATTACACTTCAAACACATATATACATGATAGGATCCACGGTGGTGAATCATTGAACACATTTTTAACGGAAGTATCAAACCCTTTTAGAGAAAGGCTAGCTAGCTAATTGAGTTCATCATAAATCAAAGTAAGCAATTAATTAAGGATGCTGCTAGATGAACAGGGCTACGTGCAGCCTAACCCATTAATTAATTACATATTTTGAAAGTAAAACACGTGACATTTAGAGCATCTCCAAGCGACTCTTTAAACATGAAATGCTCTCTATTTTAAAGAGTCAACATTTTAAAAAATCATGCTCCAAAAGACTCTTTAAATTAACAATAATTTAGAGAGTGAGTTTGGCTCTCTATAATTAAATGCATTCAAAGTGTTTCAACTTTCAATGTAGGAAAATAATAAAATAATCTAAACAAAAACTAGTTAAAATAAAAAATAAAGAAAAATAATAAATATTTTTTTTAGAGTAGTAAAATCAAGTGTTAAATATAAAGAGATTATTGGAGTACTTCAAAATTTTAACTCTCTAAATTTATAGATGCTCTCCAAATGATAGAATATGCCCTTTCAAAATGAAGAGTCTCTTAGAGATACTCTTAAGATGATAAACTAAAGTCGGCTACTTAAGAAAATTACTATGGACACATCAAAAAATTATAAACCTTGTTTTGTTTAGATAAAATATTGGATTAAAATTTAAATCGAATTCAATATAAATTTTAACCACACTTAATTGACCCAGCTTTTTTACCACATATTTCGTGAACTTTTACGAAAATCTACTAAAATTTTAATTTTCAGCAAACAAGGGCTAAATATGATCTAAAGGATAGATTTAATCTATGTTTGGACCTCATTTTCTAAAATTCATTTTTTTCAAACCCATGTTGAATGTCGTATCCTCTTAACAAAATGATTATATACGTAAATTAAATAACTTTTCCTCAAAATAATAATAATAAAATTATTTTTCACAAAATCCCTACAAATAGAGGCTAATTCGTAGTAATACATGTAAAACGGATTCAAGTATTCAGACTATTTTAAAATCTACAAGTAATGGTTAAATTATGAAGAAAGACGACTATCAAAATCCTTACCGGGTGCGCCGGGGAAGACGTAGTTGGGGAATGGCTCAATTACGTGCATAATTGTAAGCACAACCTGACCCAGTGCCAATGGTTGCTGGAAGAATTTGTCAAGAACCCATCCCAGTGCATAGAAGCTTTCGTCGCTATCGTCAATCGCCACCAGTATCTTCATCTTCTCCCCTGATTCTGCCGCCGTTGACAGTTGCTCCGCCCCAGCTTCCAGGCCTACACTTGGCTCCGCGGTGGTGCTCTCCATAGCCTTGTTTCGTTCCTGAACTATCGATGCTAAACGGGAGTGATTGTATGTAATTTTTTTATTTTGATTGGAATTTATAAATGATATAAATATTGTAAAATTGAAAGAAGAAAAAAGGGCAGAAAACTGATATCGACAAGGCTGCATGAATAAGAAAACAGAATACTGCTGATTACACGTGCCAGAAAGATCAGAGTACAGATGGTTGACATGCAATACCACGTGGCTGTCTCGCATATAATAATAAGCAATGTTAAAATATCAATTTAGGTGGCAAACACGAGAAATATATAATTAAATTATTCACTTAATTATTTATTTCATCAAACTTATCACTGAGCAGTTAGTACTACCTAGAGGCTAGATTAGTGTTTTTAGAACCAGTAATTTATCTAATATTATTGGTACTACAATGTCAATCTAGGTAATGTTATATGATAGATTCAATGAAATGTAAAATTAAGTCAATACTTCTTATTTAATGTCGCATTAGTCACATCTATTTTGATTTTTAACACTAGTGATATTGAAAAACATTACTCTAGAATATATGAAGAGAGTAGTTTTGGATTGTGGATATTACGTTTTCTTGACATGATATCATATTATAACGAATATAAATGTTTAAGCCCATGTTTGGTACAAATTAAAATTAAAATTCTAATCTTAATCAAAATCAACAATCAATTTTATTTTTCAACCACACATTTCATTAATTTCAACTTCTATAAAAATCTGATTTTAATCCCCCACCAAACATGAGCTAAGTATCTGAATCGTTTTAAAACCTTTATATTAGAAATAGTCAATAAGAATTTATATCCAAATTTAAGAAGGAAAATGTACCGGTCACAAGGCCGTACCTGTGTTTTACGAGGCCTGAGGCGAATTTCAAAATTTGAACTCCTAAATCATAGCAAAAAATTCATTTTTTTCATTTATAAGATTCTTACAGAACTAAATTTGTTAACTTAAATTCAACAATAAAGAAACAAATAAAAAAATATTCAAAATATTTGTATTGCAATCAAATAACAATATGAAATGTTCTAAACGATCATTTAAATATAACTCGTCTTATAGCTTTTGGGGAAAAAATATCAATTAATTTTGTATAGTCGAGTTGTTCAACCATTTCTTTTTCAATCGATAACATGGCCAAACTATTCAATTTTTGCTATGACATAGTTGATCGGAGACAAGTCTTGATTA
The DNA here is from genome assembly GCA_903798385.1 of Fraxinus cuspidata. Taxonomy (NCBI): domain Eukaryota; kingdom Viridiplantae; phylum Streptophyta; class Magnoliopsida; order Lamiales; family Oleaceae; genus Fraxinus; species Fraxinus cuspidata. The sequence continues at coordinate 10,292 of CAIGRP010029335.1, read as the reverse complement.
ATTTCAACTTGAAGAAACTTCTTTCCGTTAATGCAACTGTAAATGGTATAGTGAGCAAAATCTTGTAAGTAATGTAAGTATTTGGAAAACAACCATTCATTTTCTTCAAGTAATTTAGCACATCAATAACTCTTTTTGTTTCTCTAGGTAAATAGCACTTCAAAACTATTAATTCCACACATAAGTCATCACCAATAATGTCTAAATTTCCATTATGATTCAAATACTGCTCAAAATTCTTACAAGATTTTAACAAACTGTCAACATGCATACTCTTTAATCTCTCCAAATTAAACAAAAATCCAAATGCCTCTTCATAATGTTTAAATTGTTCAAAGCTAGTTTGAAGTGAAGATCGAGTTTGATCGATTATAAAGAGAAAATAATCAACTCTAAAAGATTCTTCAACTGATTGTATTACCTTTTCACAGCCACTTTCATTGAAATGCATCTTTAAAATTCAAATGTCTCTTCATAATGTTTAAATTGTTCAAAACGAGTTTGAAGTAAAGATCGAACTTGATCAATTATAAAGCGAAAATAATCAACTCTAAAAGATTCTTCAACTGATTGTGTTACGTCTTCACGGCCACTTTCATCGAAATGAATCTTTCTTCGAATGCTGCTTTTCTCTAAAAAAAAAACAGCTTGTTCATAGCACTCAAATTTTTATTCACGCCATGAAGCTTGGGAGATTCTTTCATCTGCTTCTCTCGACACCTAAATTCACAAACAATAATTTTCCTAGCCTCCATCAGAACTAAATTATCCCATAACTACATCATAAACATAATCAAATCCACCAGAAATCCAAAAAATCGACATCTGAAAATCAAGAATTTTTTTACATAATCAAGAATTTAAATCTAAGTTTAAATTAAATTCCATTAATGAAATCAACAATTAAGGGCATCTAAAATAAAACAATAAAATAGACACATAAACTTTCCATTCACCTGCGGTTTTGGAACTACACTTTGATCTGTTTGGGCTCCATGTTGGAAATAATTGGGCATTCTCGGATCAGTTGCTGGCGGTGCAAAGAATCGATTTTGGGCACTTAGAATATACCCTTTCCAAGGCCTCCACCTGCTCGGCCGTGTACGAGATATATTTTCCTGAATCAAGATGCTTGTTTAAGCTCCAACTGCTACTCTCCCTGTGTTGCTGTGCCACCATAGCCATTTTTCCCAAACCTCAAATTCTGAAATCCCAAAAAAGGAACCACACCAAAACTATGCAAATCTTCAATAGTCGGAGCAGCTTTTATGGTTCTACAGAGAATTGAAAGGAGATTATCTGAACTGGACCAAAAAATCAAAATTTTCTTAATTTAATAATCTTTGTTTTTGCTACCTAGTGATCTCAGAAAACTAAATGGACGATTTTGATCAAGCCAGATGATTCTTAGGCCTCTAGAAGGCTGAGAAACACACTCATACCACTCACCTTACCGAAGAAGTTAACAGCCAAAATAGCTTAATGAAAGCTAAACACCTAGTTTCCACTGCGGCACCGCCGTTCTTCCATCGTCTAGAGACTGTGGACTTGTCTCTCGTAAGGAAGTTTAGATTATTTAATAAAAAGGAGAAAGAGGGAGAAAAAATGGGCCCCCTGAGGCGGAGGCCTCTTGGGCCTCTCCTCAGGTCCGGCCCTGACCGGTCATAAAGCCTTTCAAAATTATATGGTATGGTCCCAAATCTTGTAAATCGTAACATCCCAAACCCTTTAATAAATGTGCGTCAAAAGACCTCTTCACAATTTCCATTAAAAAATATGTGAATAGTCCGACCTTAATTTGACCAATTTAACGTATGATAGAGTGGTCTATTAACAAAGAATAAGAAGATAAATAAAAAAAAAAAAAACAAAAAATTAAAAAAGCATTCATCTTCCCGTTCCACCCTACCTCCAAAAAGGCAACCTATCCTAACCTCAGAAGGCTATTGAAACCGCCACCAAATTTGTCCCCTACGCTCATTCAACTCCCACCAAACCCACACCAGGGGACAGGAGTTTACGGTGGCCAACACTATCATTGATGCGCTCTGCAAACACCTCACCAAGTTTGGATTGTCACCAACTGGGGAGATTTCTACCTCGGGTTCCAACCGAATACCGGGGTAGAAATCTCTCATATTTTTTTGCATTTTGGTTATCTTTTGTCTGAAGTTCTTAACGTGCGAAATCAAAATTCAAATTCTTTATACGCGAAAGCAGAGTTCTGTCCCTCGAGTTCGGTTAAGTTTTGTTTGACATAAATGCTTCTAGTTGACAAACCAGATCCACCCTTGGGTTTGGTTTCGCCGATAATCTACTGTTCACAACTACTTATTAAATCGAACACACTGGATTTTGATCTGAGTAAAATTGTTGCATTCAGGTGATAAAGTTAACGATCTGAAATGAATTTGTAACTTTTTTTTAGTTTTACTGTTACTTACTAAATCGAAATCATACAGTTCTAATCTCAATTGGATCAAAGGTGAACACACTTGATTTTCATTTAAGAAAAAAAAATTATCGGATTAAGGTGGGATAGAGTGAACGATCAGAAATGAATTTGTAACTCTTTAAATTCTATGATTTTGGCTATGGATTTTGAGGATGATTGTAGGGGGGCGGTGGTGGCACCATCACAGGTTTGTGGTGGGGTAGGTCGTGAAATTTAGGGTGTAGATGGTGGAGGTCGATGGTGAAAGATGTACAAGTGGAGTAGCCGTGTTGGGATATGACAATGTGACGGAGTTGAATTTGAGAATAACGATGTCCACATAATTGGGAGTAGAGAATGACGAATGTAAACCTAAAAATGATGTTGCTTACGGATGGAGTGGTGCCCCTGGGAATTAGTGTTGAAGGTAGGTGAATTGTGTTTTTGCTGGCGATGTTGTGATAGGGTGCCAGTGGTGGTCGAGGGTGGCGACCAAAGAAATCTCCTAGTTGGTGTCTATTTCGGTGTCTGGTTAGAGTTAGGATAGGTTGCCAATTTGATATTAGGTGAAATGGGAAAGATAAATGTCATTTAAATCTTCTCTCCTTTTTCTCTATTTTTAAATTGTTTTAATTAAATGTTAAAATATAACTGCATTAAATTAGTCGAATTAAGACTTTTATTCCACTGATAGGTTTTCGATGAAAAATGTTAAAAATCTTCTCTATCACATTTATTTAAAGATTTAGGACGTCGTTGCACTGAAATAAACGTTTAAAATCGCACTGCACATTTTTTAACGATTTTGAAACCTCTACTACAAATATCCCTAAAAATATAACAGAAAATGCAGTCGAACATTAAGAATCTTACAGATTCGTCTCTTTCTGGTCAGATCTTTTTTTTTTTTGGGTTACATTACAAAGTTTCTTTTTGTCGATTAGTTTGCCTTGTTGATTTTTCTCAACATTTAACACAAACTTCACTACCAAAATGACACTTTTCCCTTCGAAATATCGAGGCCATGCTAGACTCTCATTGTCATTGCAGATGTTTACACAAATAAACATTTATATATTTCCTGCTCTTCCTTATCCAAGATGTATTAACTACAATTCAACCCTCAACGATAAGGGCAAATTTAGTAACAGAAATCACGTTCTTACACGAGTGACTGTAACAATATATGCAACCATGGGAGAAGAACAATATGTAGTTGTCACAATTTTTTCACTTGTTGCAGGACGTAGTATGTGGTGTGAAAATCACCATTTGCCGTCCGTCTATCCCTGCTAATAATTGACATTGCAATTCATATTAAAGCATAAATATAAATCAACTTATAAGGACCTGGACTATTACTTTTATTAAAGTTGACATTTTAAAATGAAATCACATATCTTAATATGGTATCAGAGTCTCATAAGCTCCAACGAGCAATTCGATTCGATTAAGACATACTTATTGACCAATGAAAGGGATGAGGATAATTGGATCTCGAGAATCTTATGAAATACTAATGTGACAAGAGTGCTACCCATGTACAAATATTGAATTGATATACAAAAACTTCTATCACGTTAATCACCCTAGACAAATAGCTAAAAGACAAAAAAACATTCATATATAACCTGGAAACCCACTAAATTTTATACGTTCTACTATATGTAAGTTACACGTAAATTAAAGTACACTGATGTACATTCAAATTTATTATGATTTTTGTTGTAATTATATTTCTCCATTCAATTGTATTCACTATTCTCCACGGTCAATTCAATTAAGGTTCAAAGTATAGAATATTATTACATAGAGAATGCAGAATAATTCCTAATAACATGCTGTGTGAATCTACATGTACAGCAAATATAAGCTTTTCCAGTTATGTAGGTTCTAGATCTAAAACTTCCAGATCTTTAAAATATATAAAATTTTGTTGAGGAAATGACTCTTGAGTATCCCATTATAAATATCCTGAGTATCTATAGAAGATTTAGACAGCCTCTCCAAACCATGGGATTAAATTGACTTATCCATTTGAGTAGGTGAAATTATAAATAGGGCTACACTTAGTTACTGCTCCTCAAGCTACAGTTTTGGCTAGGTGCCTTAGCTAGACCACGAGAAGCAGTTTTGAAGGACCCAATTGCCGTACAGTTACTTGAAGGAGTCAAGTGTGTGAGACACAGCTCCATTGCCAATCCACGAAAAGAAAAAGAGAAACAAACACATACATAAAGCAGCTTGTAGAAATACAAACTAGTCATCGTAGAAAATACAAGACATCCAATGTCATACCTGAGCATTACTTTCTCATTGTGGCATCCAGAAAGACAGATTCCTCCATACATTTCCAGAAAGTAATCCACTTTTTGCAGTTAATAATATCATATCAAAATTATTGTCAGAGATCCAAACAAATGGCAATATATTCATCTTAATGAACAAGTAAAAGCAAGCAAATCTACCTTGATGTTGTATTTTGACCTGAATGTGTGGGGATGTAGCCTGTAGTATTACCACCAGTGCACATTATAAATTTAGGCCTCATCCCAGAACTTGACTACACCAAAAGCCCAATAAATAAATAAATAATAATAATAATAAAATAAAGCAAATTTAACTAACAATTGAGATGTATCATGCATGTAACCATTAAAAAAATATAAATTCGAGGCGAAACTGGTGCAGCTGAAATGGCTAACAACCAGTGCTTTATACATTTTTTTATATCACTCTCCCTTTATTAATTTCAACACAATCTGCTGAAGCAAAAAAAAAATAAATAAAAAAAATACAAAGCCTATCATGCATTAACTCTAATAAGGCAGAAAGACCTGTAGCCACAAACATATTTTTAAGGTTTTCTATATTGCTTTATAGAAACATAATTATGCAACAAGCAGAAGCAGCAGTAAGTGAAACCAATATCACTAACAACAAGGTGCTTATAGTGAGTTCAAGACACAAGAACAAGAAATTCAATAATGGGGTCCATTATTGGGATTGATAAGTGTCAACATTTCCCTCATCCACCTTCAGTTATAATGAGAATAGAATATGTAAAAAAAGATAGGTTTTCTTCTGTAATTTACTACCCCCATCCCCTTGCAATCTCTAAAATTCTCCTAATTCTAATGTTTGGCAATTGCAATCCTCTTTTCTCCTTCAGTTCTAATAAAGTTTTGGGTCGTTGTGAAAGACGTGATGACGGGAATACACGAAGTGACTACAATGCATGAAAATTTTGATTGAACCCTTCTGCCAGCTTCCGAAGTGCTCAAACACCAAGTATTTCTTCTTTCACAATTTCTTTAAAAACTGGGTTGGGGGAGTAGCAGCATCTGTTAAGCTGCGAGACCTTCATTTTTATCTCAATCTTTCTGCCAGCATTCCAAGTGGTCAAATAACTAAAGGAACTTCTTGTACCATATTCTACTGCCAATCAATGACTTTCCCACGATGTCACGAGCGCTTATAAATATGAGAAATAATAAAAACACCCCATTGCCCCAGGAAAAAAAATGAAGGTAAGATCATCATTAAAGGAGTTGAGAGTGGACTTCCAAATGCTGATCTATCATATTGTTTAAGAACAGGAAATAGTTCAAAAATGAAAACATGATGTCAAGCAAGCACATCATTTCAGCATGTTGATACTACTTTTAACTGAAAGAAAGACTTTACTACATAGTACATCCTATAGCTAATATTCTGACACTTACTGGCCAAGAGGAGGATTCAATGCCAGAATAGAAGGATGTTCCAGGAATTACAAAGTGAAACAGCTCCCAAGTATCTGGTGCCAGAAGGAAAATAATATTAATATGGTAGAGAGGAAAGGGCATTCACAGACACGTAATATTATGACTATAAAGGAATTCGATCACATACGTGCAAATCCAGACAAAATACCGCATAGGTGTCCAAGTAGCGAGACATTGGTCATAAGAAGTTGAAACACCACTAACAAGATCCAAGCATACCTGAAGTTTATATGAGAAAAATGTCACAAAGAAATCACTGGAAAGCACTTTATAAAAAACAAGTAAAACTTTTGGAAATGACTTGACTCACCATTTTGCGGGCACATTAAAAAGTCCAAAGACACTGCAGCAAAATAAAAAATAGCATTCATATTACTTGACTATTTAACTTATATAGATTACATGGAGTCCGTCAATTGAAATGGATAATTGGTTGTGAAATGAATATAGTTTTCGGTGATATAGCTAAGTTTAACGGTAGAATGAAGGGAAGACGTGATAGACAATAGAGTGGAAGAAATGGATTTATGGAGACAACTCCAAATCTATTGGGTATGAGGCCTAATTTCTTGTTTACTGTTGTTTATAGTACAACGGACGGAAGAATAGAGATGAAACTATTAGTTTTAAGAGTGGCAATAAGCAAGACAAACCTTCGAGATTGGACTCCACTGAGGCTTGTCTCTATCACAATCATTGAAAATAGTATCCCTGAGAAACCAATAGTGCACTCATTCATGAGATACCCGTAAGGACGAAAGGGATTATAAGCTACCAACGTTGCTATAAGAAGATGAAGTATGGCGTTGCTTGTGGCTAGTAGAATCACTATGTACAGCAAGTGAATTGATCCCATAATTCTCTCCAGCTCAGAGCCCAGAGGAACCAAAGCCAACATGTTGAACAAAACATGCAGTAGAGAACCATGAAACAGAATGGACGTGTAGATCCTGTAAACTGCAAACAACAGGAAAAAGAAAGAAAGATAACAATTTTGATGTTACCGATGATGATTGAAAATAAGAGATATATATGCACAAATAAGACCAAATGCTCCAAAGATGAGTCTGAAAAGATAGGACATCCTTCGTTTACTAGGAGTACAGGTTATAGCCAACAATATTTTATTCTCGACACAATTTTCAACACAAATGATATCATAAAACATTTCATACAAAGTATGTCATCAGCCAATAATAATTATAAATTGAAAGAGAGCAGAAACTGTATCCGCTAAAAACTCCTTTTGGTAAAAAAAGTGTTTATTGAAAAAATAATAATCCAGAAATTATAAAGATATCAAAATGCATTTATCAAAAAGAAAAGGCTATCAATGTAGGCCTGCAACAGGATTGCACTCGGGCCATATCATTGTCAACAATATCTCTACTAGGATTCCTATCAATTAACTTTAGCATATAGGTGTAAATATGGCGCGGGCCAACCAAGTATGGAGCGCCCAGGCCCATTCCAAGCCTACATCCCCATACAGGGCTCTTTTTAGTTTTTTTTTTTCCTTTTCTTTTTCTTTGCTTTTTTAGAAAATAACATTAAAACAAAAAAACTGCCGGGCCAGGTGGCTGGCACGGTCCTGCCTCATGTTTCTCTGGACAAGACGGGACGGACGGGCCAGACCAGGCCAAAAGAAGTCCAATATGACCTTGGGGTGTAACGATATTCATCCCATGTTTAGTTGTCCGCCTTCACTAGATTTATCTTGATATATATGTGAATTTGAAGGGGGTCACATAAAACATTGATCGTGTAGCCATAACGATCGAGCATAAAAGCAAGGATGAGCTTGCATCTCTAACCATTCACGTCATCATAAATTTTTTATTCCCAATTTTTCTCTAAACTTGTCTGAAAAGTCAAACTCTAAGATTAGACAATAAAACAGAAATACAGCACTGCAGAATTAAACTGTGAAAGAACTTCATTTCCTGATTTCTAAAAATCCTTTCCATCACAAAGTAGGCAAGATAGCCATAACGAATCAGACGGTTATGTCTGCAGAAGGCTTATTCAAATCAATCAGTCACTCCCACCAATGTACAAGTCAAACCACCTATTATTTCTGTTCGCACAGTAAACCATAGAAGCCGCGATAGATATTCTATCTTAACTTCACTTCTACTAGACTGTTGGCATCTAGGAGGCGTTTCAGTGGACCAAATCAACACCGTAAACCAAAACATCCAAATATTAAATTTTAGTCGTAATCAATGAAACTTACCAACTAGAATAGACCATTTTCAAATACAGCTTAAAATTTATAATGAAGAATATCTGTCCATAACCAATAGAAGGTACCAACTTCAAAATGTAACATCTTTTTCAAATATATGCTGCTAATAGATAGAATGTAGTAGGTCAAAAAATCTCTTGAATTCTTGTAGAAACAAGTGGTGCAAGTGCGCCCATAATGGACAAAATAAAATTCAACAGAACCCAATAGGTAACTAACAGCAAACAATAGCTCCCATGAACATAAAAAGGGAAGAGTGGTCAGGGAACCAGCAGTTAGCCTCCAAACCCATTTTGCCATCTTCCAAAGGTTTCTACACCTCCAATTACTTTATATGAAAATTGTTCCCTAAAAAATACATTACATATACACTATAAATGTGTAGTGTCCCAATAACTTGCCTTGGTTTTCTATGAGTAATACATTTGGTTTATGCCACGAGGAATTTAGATCAAGGATGGATCTTTAGTTTTTTTAATAATGCAGAAATTGAATTTTTGAAATAAAAGTAAAATAACGTTGTACCTATCGCTAGAACTGTGCTGTGTTTCCCCTGACTCCTCAGAGTGATAAGCCTGGACAACCACTAGACATGTATCCTGATCCAGTGGAACTACCAAAGATAAAGTGTTGGCCATCATAGATGCTCAAATTGTTTCCTTACTATTGCATGATAAAATAGTTTAACATCAACGAAACATTGTAGCCTGTGCAAACAGATATACATATGGAAACAAGCAATAACAAGCTAAATTAACAACTAGAGAAAAACATAAAATTGAGTATTTATTTAAGTGAGAGAGAAAAATATATTAATGTCAGATCGTATGCAGTATTCACATAAAGGAGAGTGAAGAAATGATTTTTCTTAAGCTAATTGTATTACATTTGTGATTTGTGTAATAATTAGGAAAAACTGGATTACCTTGAAAGCGTGAAACAACATCAGATGGCAAGAAGCACACTTTAACAAAGGAGTCATATCCACCCAAAAGACAAGCAAAGTATATGACTCCACAAACAATCACTATTGCTGATGTGAGAAACGGATTGCCTTCCCACCATTGATTCACCGTGGTCGATAGCCCTGCCTGTACAAGTGGATCAATTCAAATTCACTATCAAACATCTTAGGTTTGGTGTGAAAGGCATAATGAACACCTTAGATTTAGTGACACTTACATAACTAAAATTCGCCATAACAATGATCTAAAGGGAAAGAAAACACGCACTATTTCAAAAGTCAGAAACAGAATCAAATAAATGTAAAAAGAGATAAATGTCTAGCCCTAAAAGTATCAGAAAGGTTCATGATTTACTAAATCCTCACAGTCCTAATAGTCTTGCTCAATATCGCACAAATTTTAGCTGTATAGTAAAATTTAAAATTTGCCTCGTCATTTTCCATAGCTAGCTGGAAGTTCCTTAATCCATCACATGATTAGGAGCGACCCGTCTAGGCTTTTGAACTCGCTTAAAATTAAGAAATACCGCAACCCTGGTGTGGACATTGTGGAACAAATATAATACATTTTAAGCTGAGCAGAGAGACTTTGGTACCACCGAAACAATGTTTGATCTCATATTGCTCCGAAATCTTCTCTTTGAATGATTTGATTTAGGAACCCAAGTTTCACGAGATGCCTTTCTTCTTGACACAGAAAGGGACATCGTGCGGCAGTAGTCTGCTCTGCTAGACAACCTTCCGCCCACTCTCGGTCGTTTCGGGACGAAAGTAAAATTTGATCACAATTTGTAGAAAACGTGCAACATGAAATTGAAAGACATTGGAAACAACTTGATCATTGATTGCTTGAAAGCTAGAAATTACATTGCTGAAAGC
>CAIGRP010029331.1:0-25851 GCA_903798385.1 Fraxinus cuspidata | reverse complement strand
AGATTCACCAATTAATTAATTAGCAGGTGTTGGATAATTAATTAATTGGGTTGCTTATTAATAAACCCGAATTAATTAATTGGATTAATTAATTCATGGACCAAATTTAATTAATTTGATTAATTAAATATTAGATCGGGTTAAGTTTAAGAGACGGGCCAATCTCGCTTGGACTTATATTAATGTGTTGTTTGGGTTTGAAAACTGGAGGAAATTAATCTTACTACCATAAGAAAGGAAAACCCTAGTCGTCATTCTTGTTCTCTGTGTGGATCACAATTGGAAGCTGGACAATTGGACATTTGGATTGCAGATCATGATCATTCAAGTTTGAGAATCAGCAAAGGAGTCTGTAGCATTCATCAAAAGTATTATTTTTATCACGGTTTCTATCTAAACACAAACAGATCTTTGGTGGGAATTGAAATTGTTTTTTTTTTTTTTTCACTTTGCATGATTAAGTAAATTCTCAACACGATACTTATTAGTTTAACAAACATTTAAAGAGGTTAGTGTTGATAGGCTATTGATATTAGAGTAATAGATTGAAGACCAATAATGCAATTATTCCAAAACCTCGGGTGGGAGTTATGCTGAATAGGTCTACAAGTTGGGGTGGGTCAGTCGGGATATTTCAATGTCTGGAACCATCAATTATACTTCGGGTATTTTATAAATGGAACCGTTTGCGCCCATGTAATTATTGGAACCAAATCCGAACCCAAACAATTAGTTCGGTTTCGGGTTCGATTATATTCATAATATTTTTTATATACATTTAATAGACATTTCTATATAAGAACTTTCGATACTACTTGAGTCCATGTTTGGTAAAAAAAAAAATTAGAATAAATTTTGTGAAAGTTATTTTTTTATATAATGTTTCATTTGAAAGTAGATAAATGTTATGAATTTATATGTAGAATTATTTTATTAGGAGAGTGTATGGTAAAAAATGAGTTAGTTGAAAAATGAATTTTACAATATATGGACTAGACAAGTGATTGATATCTTGTGAAAGAAATTTCATAATTGAAGGATGATCAAATTTTCAAAGTTGCTCTAATGTAAATATTTTTCTTTCTTTGAGCTTTTCTCTAGGCAAGACCTTTTTTCCTTTTTTTTTTTTGCATGTAGACGATATTGGGGATGCAGATCATGAAAAATTTAAACTGAGCATTTCTATCACGTCCAAACTCACGAAGTCATTTGTGGCACCAATAGCTAAATTGGCCTTGAGGCCGTGTGACATGTTTGACTGCAAAGGACCTAAAATTATAGGTGTACCATGTTTTATATAGTGGTTAGTTATAAAATTAAAACTGATTACATCAATAATTGTAGTGTGTCACGTCACCTTTCTACAACAAAAACAATCTTTTGCAATGTTCAAAAAAGTTGTTGAAAACCTTTTATAACGTTTTTGAGTATGTTGCAAACCTCGATATTGTCGTAGAGCAGAAGAATGCGACAACGTTTTTTGAGTGTTGCTATAAACTTTTTACAAGGTTTTTTGAGTATTATGAAACCTTTTACAACATTTTTTGAGTGTTGGCATAACCTTTTTTCAACGTTTTTTGAACGTTACAAATAACTTATTTGCAACTTTTTTGCTTGTTGTTTATGCTTATATCTTTATTTTTTGCAAAAATTTTTGACCGTTGCCATATGTCATTTTACAATTTTTTTAAATTTTAAATTTTTCTTATTTGTACAATAATTTGCACAAATCAACACAAAATAAGATAGAAGATAACAATATCAAACAACTCTAATAATCATTATTAATTGTACTCTAAAATGTAACAATATTCATACAAAATTCAAATTGAAAATTCTGAAGCATCTAAAAATTCAATATATTTCCAAGAAAAAAACATTGATTAACGTACTAACGTGCACTACAGCAGCGTTGATGATGGCACCAACCAAGAAAATTATTCCACCAAACATCATCGACTTTCTCCGGCCAAATTTCTTGATCATTGTTGATGCAAAAAAGGACGCTACAACGACAGCCAAATAGAGGGAAGATGTAAAAAGTGTCAAAACTGGCTGTCAAACTTGCAGTATTGATTTGTTAATGTATCATCCATTTGCTTATGGTAAATAGATGGAAAGAATTTCTGTAGAAAATGTGCCATGGAAGTAACTCCACCTGCATCAAGAAAATCAAGAAACTTAAACCAGAATTCTTCTTGAATAATCAAAACCATGAAAAAGATTTACAAGGCTAAATTGTATACCTGATCTACCAATATCGTATCCAAAGTTTAATCCTCCCATAGCTGCAGCCATTGAAGTTATTATCACTTACAATGTGAGTTTTCCAAGGTACTTAATAGGATCATCACCATGGCCGCCCCGGCTAACCGCAATGAAGGGAGGAAGGCGTGAATTAGCGTAGGATTTGAGTTATTTTTTGTTACTATCATTTGAGCCCGTATATAATTTAATTTGGGAAAAAAGTACAAAACGGTTCACAATGTTTAGAAAATGTTGCAAAAAGTAATCTTTTCGTAACATTAAAAAAAGTTGTCAAAAGCAAACTTTTCGTATCATTCAAAAAACATTGTGAAAAATTAAATTTTTCACAATAATTAGAAAACGTTGCAAAAAGTAATCTTTTCGCAACAGTCAATAAATATTGCAAAATGTTTTATATTGAGTATTTCAACAACAGACTCTAAATGTTGCTATAGAACCAGATTTTAACAACGTTAAAAAAAGGTTGCAGAAACTTAAACTTTTCGCAATATTTATAAAACTTTGCAAAATGTGACATTAACAACATTTATTTAAGAAATGTTACGAAAGTTCAATTATGTTAGCCAATAGAAACATTCACTTCATAAAATGTTGCGATAGACCCTTTTAGCAACATTTAATTAACGAATGTTGTCTTTTGTGTGTTGCAAAATGTCATTTTGGTGTAGTGCTTGTAGTTTAGCATAAGTGTTTAGAAGATTAATTCTATGTATATATAGCTCGTTTACGAGCTATACCCAATATCTAATAGAAAGTAGTTATGATATTCTATTAATTGTAAGTGCCAGGACCTCCAATCCTCCTGTATCCTTTCACTTTAATATCAATTTAACTTTTCGATAAGAACCATTCGGACTTGTATATAAATGATATTATTTTATTTAATAATCTCTCTTGAATAAAATAAAAAATATACTCACATGTTACTCTACTACTTCTCTATGAATGATACAAATATATGAAAATGAATTAAAATAAAAGAACATTCATAAGATCAATTAAATATAGTGGTATATCTCTATCTTTTATCGGATTTTATAATGATTGTTACTACTTGGTATAATTCATATTCTTTCTCTTGAACGACAATAGAAATCATGAATCTATTCAATTAATGACCAAGTAATTGAAAATGTATTAAAATCCTAAAAAGCATTCAATAATCAAACAACTACTTGAAAGCTGAAATTTAAGATCAAAATTTCGTAATATTGGACTCATCATTATCCTAGCATCTATACAATTAGTCGTTCATCATATGATTACAAAAACAAAATTTAGATTGATTGTACATTCACCCAAAATAAAAGCTTATAAGGAAGATAGAAAAGAACCTTGAATATTGATTCTCTTCAATGTTAGTCATTCATCATATGAAATTTAGATTGATAGTACATCACCCAAAATAAAAGCGTATAACGAAGATAGAAACGAACCTTGAATATTGATTCTCTTCAATGTTCTTAGCCCATGTTTGATTCCTTTACTTTACTTTAATTTATTTATTATATTCATTTTCAACTACATATTCACATTATAAAATATTTTAGAAATCAATCTAAAACGTTTTATCACATTTTAACCACACATTCTCCAAAAAATACTATTCAAAACATAGAATTTTTTTTTTTTGAAATAAATGCCACCAAAAGGGGGATTAGTTTATCTTCTTGAATTACTTCTTCTTCTTCTTTAAACTCCAAGCAATTGTATGAATTTGATGTGAAATTATGAGTTTTGTATCTCTAAAGCTTCTCTTCAAAGCTGGAAAGACATAATGACTTCTCCTAGGATTTCTCTTTTGCTCTTCTTTGGTAAGAATCATGTTATTTCTTAGAGTCTCCTCATATTATAGATAAAAACATGTATTCGTAGGCCTCAAGATTAAGTCAAAATCCGTGCCTTGAATGCATTCCAAGAAGAGTTTAAATCAAAATAGGAAACCAAATCTTTTAGTCAGAATTGCCTAATACTAATACGATTGCATAAAGGTATAGGATTGCAATAGCATCATAGGGTTGAGTTTTTGCTTGTTGCTGAAAAATCTTTGTGCCTTGTGATCGCAATGTTGATCCTCTTTTCACATTTACAACTTGGTCCTGAATTTTCTCTCTTGTCCATCTCGGTCATTTTTATTTGCATCATGAGTCCTTCATACTTAATTCTATATATTTTGATATCCTCATCCACAATTATGCATAATTGTTACGATGCAAGTTTCGAGAGTTCTCAATTAAGTCTTTGAACGTTTTAAATCTTGGGTTTGATTCTCGAAACTTATGAATATTCTTCAATTGCTCTATTATTGATTCATATGGATTAAATATGACTCATTTATTTTTCAGTTACTCCAAATCAATTCCAATTAAGTCCCTATTTGACAACAATTTTTTTTAGAAGAACGAGCTTTTGAATAGTAAATTTTTGGAAAATATGTGGTTAAATAGTAGAAAAATTTTCTTTAGAGTTTACGTGAAGAATATTTTATTGTGAAAATGTGTGGTTGAAAATGAGTAGGATAAAAAAAGGAGTTTTGAAAGAATAATTGTCAAACAAGGGCTAATTTTCAAATTGTCTTTCTTTGCGGCAAATGCATTCAAGTGGGAGTTTTACCTTCATTAACATATTTACATCAAAATAGGTAAAAATTTGCCCAGTCGGTCATAAATAATCAAGTTTAGAAGTGCAGATAAAGGTATAAATTACCTACATGCTTTCTAATCTATATGTGAATCAACCATGACATTAAATATTAAACACACTAGATAACAAAGTCGGAATGAAGTACAGTGAAATTTGTGACTCAACTTAACATTTTTCAAGACATTATTATAGCATTGATTATTTAGGCAAAGAAGTCCAACAAAAATACAATAAAGTTTTCTGTAGCATAACCATATGGGTTAATTAAGCAAATTCTTACCTTTAAACTATACATTTCAAAAATGAGATACTAAACTTATATTATCATAAATCAAGTCTTAATTAATATTTAATAAGTTTGTTAATACAAAATAAAAGGAATATTTAATATTTAACAATTTTTAAAGATTATCTTAAATTAATGAGAGAGAAAATCAAATCTTCTCAAATTCTCATCCTCCATTAACCGCCCATTACTTTCTCTGACTACCTTTCTTCCAAAAACTTTATTACTTGTTTGAGCCGCATTTTTGTGAAAAATGCATTTTTGAATAGTGTATTGATGAAAAATGTGTGGTTAAAGAATAAGGAATTTTTTTGGATTTGCGTGTAATATTATTTGTTGAAGAATGTATAGTTGAAATGAGGTCAAAACACTATTTAACATGTATTTTTTTTTTTTTCAAAATAAAAAAACAAAAAAATGGGGCTCAAACATGGGGTAAAGCTTCCATTGATGAATCCACAATGAATGTAGGTATGATGAAAAAGAGTCACAATTAACATATGCCTGATCACATATAGTAACACTTAATACGGACTTGGTTACAAACAATCACTATTAACATGGATTTGATCACAAACGGCACATAGAACACATCAAATAGGTCACACTTGTGTAGACATTTTATGAAATACTAACTCCTGTTAAACACGGGTCTTTATAGACTTGATTACATATGGTCACGGTCAGCTCACAAACAGTAAGAGTTAATACAAACTATGTCATAATCAATCATTATTAATACAAACTGAGTCATAAATAACACATCCAATAATTCACATTCATCTAGACATTTTATGAAATATTAATTGCTATATGCTTGTGGATGAATATTTTACGTTTTTAATACTACATATGGATTGTTTATGATTTTTATTGTATTTTGAGGTTTTTTCAATTGGCATTTTGATATATGAAATCAGCATACATGAAGGAGTTATTCGGGCTTATATCAACTAAATTTATTTTACTTTTTGTACATAAAAATTTGATAATGTATTTGCGATAACAGTTCACAGTCATAAAATGGCATGTCAAATTCAACATTTTACAAGTCACGGACAGTTATAGTGAACACGGGCCTAATAAAAAACAATCATAGTCAACATAGAACTATGTCACAGATAGTAATAGTTAATACATATATGATCACAATAATAACTAATAACAAAGATCTAGTTACAAATAGTACAGAAAACACATTAAATATGTCACATTCATGCAAACATTTTATAAAATACAGTCTCTTATTAAAAATATATGACATTGTCACAAATAGACTCCAGTTAAAAACATATGAAAACATATTCCTTTTAACAGACTCTTATTAACACATTCTTGATCACATATAGTCACTATTAACACAAGCTTGATCATAGATAGTCACAATTAATATAAATCTCGTCACAAACAGTAACTGTTAATATAGTCCTGGTTACAAACAGTCACCGTTAACATAGACATGTTTACAAACAACACAAAAATGGAGTATACTTGATAGATGTTGTTGTAGTTGAAACACAAATTCTTTAGAGCTATATGACCCAAATTAACTGAAATGAAAGAGGAATAGCTTGATTTTGAAATATGGAGATTTAGATCCGTAGATTGTTCGGTCAAGATGTTCTCGCAATTCCAATCGGTTGAATCTCAAAAATCAACGACAAGATGGCTTTATAGTGAAAACGTGTTGTTGATGAAGTAAAATCATCAATTGATTGCCAATTTGTATGAGAAATTGTTGGAGAGATTGTAACGGAAGGAATGAATATTTTTAAAGAGAGACAGTGAAAAATAGATGTGAAGGTGAGGTGAGATGAGATGAGATGAGGTATATGTGAGGTGCGAGAGTTTGTTATAAAAAAAGGAATAAAAAAATCTATATTTTAGGATGATGATAATGACTATCAATTATCCTTATTTAGGTTATAAAATATACATTAATATTATATTTATATTATTTTAAGATCTAATTTTTGAAACATTTCTACAAGTTTGGTAATTGTGAAATGGTCTTAAAATGCTCAAATCTAAAGCTTAATGCAAAAAAAGCTCAAATCAACCAGCTTTAATTTTAACTTCAAAGTAGGTAATATGAATTATTTATTAAGATTCCTTTCATCTTAAATCGTACATAATATTAATATTTCCGAAGTTCCATGATTCAACAATAAAAGTATGTATTCGTTGCCTTCAATAGTTAACAATAGAAGCTAATTAAATATATAAAAATAATTAAAAGATGAAGTTTGGAGCTTTTCCATGGCCATTTACAAAACGGCCCACACTGATTTTGGGATGTCTGATTGCTTGATGATGGTTAGCTACAGGAAATTTATACTTTCCTCACAAAATTCTGAGAGACAAATTGAGATTTGTAGGTTGAGCTTACTTTTTCCTGCAAAAAAGAGTTTCGTAAGGCGATTATTTGCTTCAAAATTTTGATGCACATGGTGGTGCAACTTAGGCATAATTACGTAGCTTTTCTGTTAGTGTCACATAGAATATGATATAAATCCTTATCCAAATTAGAAACGTATTCCGCACCTAAGGTCATGGTTGACTTTTTTTCCTTTATTTTTTTTCCTGTAAATATAAATGCACGTGAAAAAGGTGATCATGTTTACATGTAATGTCTGCTCTTTCATGTCCTGTAGTTACCCCTGGAGAAATTCATGTTCGGTCAATATTTGGCTGTATTTTCTAAATTAGTCTTCTTTAGTGGGCATACACGGGTGATGCCTTTTCATGCTTGCAGTTTTGAAGGAATTATTGCAGCCTCTTTAGAAGTAAAGGATGCCATATCAAGGTAGACTCTTGCTCAACACATGAGAAATCAGTTACAGATTCTGCTAAGTTCCTTGAGAAAATTCTTTAAAATACCCTAGCATACCGATGACAATTGTCAAAGAATGTTCTTATCGTTGAGTATCCTTGGTTATCATACATTTTTTGAAACGCTAAAGATATATATATATATATATAGTTGTTGTAGCTACAAACCATAAGCTAATACTTGGTCTTTGAACATTGTCATAGCCTAGACATCTTCCATTTTCTTTTTGTAAACAGACAATGCAATGGTCAAAATGTTTTGTGGGCTGTTTATATGTCTTGTGTAGGATTTGTTGAGGAGAATGGTATATCATTCATATTCATTTAGGTACAACGTGCAGTAGCTATATATATGTACAGGAAACCTATTTTAGGAAGGAAGGGAAAAAAAAAAAAAAACTAATTGCTTTACACTACTCTAGGCTAGAATCATGGAGATCTCCAATTACATAATAAAATAAATAAATCTGGTGCCTTCAATATTGAATGATTCCCATAATCCCTCCAAGCACCATTCTTGCAGCAACTCACGCCCACATTCCCCCTCTAGTTGGTACATAGATGTCTTCAATGCCCAACTTGCCAAGTGAGTTGTGGAATACTTTGGTAGAGATAGCCTTTTTAAGTATGTCTGCTAATTGGTCTTCTGACTTTACAAATGGAAACTGAACAAATGCTTTAAGATATTTTGACTTGCTCTCTCCACGATCAGGTGAGTAACGATTTGGAGGTTTCCCGGGATTATGCTTATAAGGTATAAGGTAATTTGTAACCACTACACTCTTCTATACAATTATTTTCAGAAGATTTTAGAGATTGTACCTCAAGGATATTCTCAGAAGATTGGTCGTTCGGTGGTACTCGCTGGTAAGGGGAGGAATGGTCACTTTCTTCCTCAGATGCCGCTTCACTTTGATTCTCTTGTTGGTTGTTTTTCATGCTCCATCCCAACACATTCTACATTCTCGATTTCTTCATTTTGGCCTATAATTGTTGTTGTTGGCTCCTCTAACTGAACCACGGCGTCTCCACATTGACCTTCATTTTTTACATCTGACATTGATATTTCTTCAAACCTTGGCCAACTTTCCCAATTCTGCTCTTCACTTATGATTTCATCTTGAAGGGAAGAGTGAGAAGATTGAGATGTGAAAATATTCTTAGATTCAATAAAGGTAACATCCATGGTTGTATATAGGCGTCTTGTAGTAGGATCATAGCATCGGTAACCCTTCTTATGGGCTACATACCCAAGAAAGAGACAACGAATAGCGCATTGATCAGGTTTCGTTCTCTGATTTTTGTGAAGATGAACAAACATACCCAACCAAGCTTTCGCGAAGGAAGCATTAGAATCGACGGTAGTGTCCTATGTTGAGCAAGAACTTGCAAGCGGGTTTTGAAGTTCAAGCTTCATGATGGTAATCTGTTTAGCAAGTAAACTGTAGTAACCACTGCATCATCCAGTATCGTCGAGGGACATGGGCAGCAGTTAGAAGAGCTTGGGTTGTTTCCAGGATACGTCTATTTCTCCATTCCGCTACACCATTTTGCTGTGGTGTTTGAGAACAAGTAGTCTCATGATACAAACTATGTGCTCAAAAATATTCTTATAATTGTGTATTGTCATACTCCCCGCCATTATCTGAATTTTAGCAGAGAATTGTGTTCTAACCATGTTGGAAAATGATTGAAATATTCCAAAACACCTTATGTTTATTCTTCATCAAATAAAGTTAAGCCATTCGTGTACAATCATCTACAAAGGTCACAAACCATCTAATACTAGAGGAAATTGAAATAGGAACCGGGCCCCAAACATCAGAATGAACTAGTGCAAAAGGAGTTTTACATTTATTCAACATTCTGGGGTAAGGTACACGATGACTCTTAGCCTGAATACAAACTTCATACCTAAAATTTGACTCATTCACATTCGAAAATAAATATCTTAAATAACGAAATGAAGGGTACCCCAATCGATTGTGTTATAGCCAAATCTGCCTTTCCTTGACTCCAGTGTGATGCATATTATTTGCTCTGCCATAACTGAAGTCATCCATGCAATTTAGCCCTCCCCTTTTAGTACCACAACCAATAATCTCCTTGGTGAAAATATCCTGAAACAACAGAAATTAGGATACATAAATACACAACAATTTAATTCCTCAGTTGCTTGGCCTATAGACAACAATTTACTAGAAAGAGATGGAACCAATAAGGTGTTTGGTAATGAAAAAAAAGGAGAAAGAGCAACAGTTCCAGCCCTTGTTACTGGATATGTTACTCCATTGGCATTGGCAATACAAGTCCGTTTTGGTTGAGTAGCCTTGGTAAAATCGCGAGAATAGAATGTCATGTGGTCTGCTGCCCCTGAATCAATAATCTAGCCATCATGATTCCCTTCTTTGGAGCAAAAGAGAGCATAACCATTGTTACCTAAATCATTTTGAGCAATATGTTCATCTGTAGTGGTAAGAGACTCCCATTGTGGTACAAGAGATAGCTGAGACTCAGTGCTAACAAGGGCTGCACATCCTTGATTTTCGCCTCCACCTGCATCTTTTTTCTTCTTTGCTTTTAGTTCGTGCCACAAATCTGGATACCCATGTAGTTTGAAACATGTTTCTTTGGTGTGTTTCATATTCCCAAAATGTGTGCAACCTCTTCCTTCTCTCTGCAGCTTCAACTTTGTCATCATGTTAGGCTTTCCATTCGATGGTATCTGAAGTGAAAGCTGCTCTTGTGGCCTCTGTCCTCCCTTAGAAATCATAGCCCCACCATATGTGGCATCTTCATTTGTCATCATCACATACTACCTTAAGTCTTCTCTACAAACTTGTGCATAAGCTTGCTCTACTGTAGGAAATGGCTTAATCTGAAGTACATCCCCTGGGATCTTGTCAAGTCGATCGTCAAGTCCGTCTTAGAATGTATAGACTCTATCTTCCTGTAGAATAGAGTTTTAATTATTGTATATCGGCATCACATATCATGTGGTTTGATCGGCAAAAATCGATTTCTCTCTACAAACCTTGAAGACTGTTGTAGTACGTTTCGATAGATCCTCCTCCTTATTTGAGTCTCGCTACTTTTCTTTTAAGATCATACACTTGTGAGGTGTCGGTGCCATCAAAATATGTAGTGGCAATATTATCCCAAACTGCTTTTGCCGTCAGAAATCTGATAAAATTTCCTATCAATTTTGGATTCGTCGAATTAATCAGTCATCCCTTCACTACTGCATTCTCGGTTTTCCATTTTCTGAAATCAAGATCTGTTTGTTGGGGTTGTGGAAGGTCCACATTTATGTATCCCAACTTGTCTTTGCCTGAGATATACATCTCCACAACCTGGGACCATAGTGCATAGTTGGTGTCGTCCAACTTGATTCCAATCTGTGCAACAAACTCGTGGCTTGGGATTTGGTTGTGTATTTGGTTCTGGTTCAGCACATGTATCATTCTGGATGTCAAATCTGCAAGAATTGACTTCTTTCCTTCAGGTTGTTCTACCATAGTGGTAGGTCTGTCCATTGTTTCTGATCTCTCCCATTTTCCTCTCCCTTTTCTTTGTTATTTTTTCCAGAAATTCTATTGGTCCTACAATCTCTGCTCTGATACCATGTTGAGGAGAATGGTATATCATTCATATTCATTTAGGTACAACGTGTAGTAGCTATTTTAGGATGGAAGGAAAAAAAAAACTAACTGCTTTACACTACTCTAGGCTAGAATCATGGAGATCTCCAATTACAGAATAAAATAAATATGGTGCCTTCAATATTGAATGATTCCAATAATCCCTCCAAGCACCATTCTTGCAGCAACTCACGCACACACGATTGTGTCATATCTCTTGCATATTTAAATTTTATTAGCTATTTTAAATATCTTGTGAGTTGCATTTGTAGGATGAAATGCTTATTAAAGAATATAAATATTTTGTAGATAGGACAAATGAGCTGTAAAGAATATGAATATTTTGTAGATAAGACAAATGAGTTGTAACATCCCGAATGTACTCCTTTGGAGGAGATAACTATAGATGATATTGTAACTGGACTTAATGTCATGATGTCCGTTTTAGATGTGAAGCCCTAGACGTCAATAAAGTATAATGCTCACGATGAAGATGATGTTATTGAGGACATAGGCAACAATTTTGATGAGCAGCACAACTTTGGTGAGGATCAGGTATATATCGAATTCATGAGGACGAAGAGTAGTTATGTTTTTTAGATGTATAACAATATATACATTACATATTTATTAGGGAAAATTGTAGCAGCGGTCTCTAACCTTTTCGTTTTTTGCATACTTTACCTCAACCTTCATTTTGTGCCACCACAAGTTCCAAACCTTTCAAAAATATGCAGCAGAGGTCCAAATGGAAACCCATTATTTGATCGTTAGTTGACCAAATGAGTTGATTTTGACCAAATTTAAAATGGGTAAAATGATAATTTTGCCATTTACCATATTAAATAAACAAACAAAAAATAATAAAAATAAAAACTATTCATTATCTCTCTTCACCCCACCCACCACCATGACTCGCCACCGCTACCGCCACCATCCTCCGCCGGTCACTCTACTCCGGCCAACCACCGCCCAAACCACCAGACAACCATACCACTAGAAAGCCCTCACTGCCCTCTAATCAAATAGCCCAGCATCAGGCATCAACACTTCCTGAGTTGGCCGGATTTATACCTCAAAACCACCTCATTTTCATCATACATTATGCACATTCAGTTTGTAAAATCACATGTCATGGTGGTAGAAATAACAGGCTCCCGAGGCTATCTAAAACCTTTATTATTACTAGAATGCATGGAAACCAAAATGATAGAAGATTTGTTTTTAGTAGATTTATGGACAACTAGTATGCAAGGATATTAGTTGCAATGATCCAATATTTGAAAGAGTTATCAGTTGTTGGGTTGGCATTGTGGTGTATGTAACCTAGTACATATTAAGAGTGCAACTTTGAACAATTTATTGATTAGGAGTGAATGTTTGATCATTTTACAAATTTATCTATAAGCATTTGAAGTAATGCAGTGCACAACCAAATCATATGTGGAATTATATGATCATTCAATGTAACATAGAAAAATTAATAGTTGAACCTCGCAGGATATCTACAGTCACATTCTATTATATGTTTAATTGGTTACAATCATATGAGAAATGTTAATTATCTTGGAAAGATAAATGTTCATTCGTATTATTGAAACTTTATGGTGATTTATGGCCACTTACATGAAAATGTATAACTATAATATATGATAAGAATTTTGCGGAGGATAAGATGATAATACTAGATTGAATGTTGATGGATAGAGAACAATGTGTTGTTGTGTATATTAGGCATTGGGAAATTAACATTTGTGTGATTAACACTTGGACCCAGGCATTGGGAAATTAACATTTGTGCAATTAACAATTGGTCCCATGCAGTAAATAACATTCTATGGACCAATGTATGATATTCTTTCATTAGACCAGACCGTAGATAACTCAATTATTTCCCAATTTGAAGTTCAAGATACTGCGTTTCTTGTTCTCTAAGACTTCACTTTATGTCACAATAAGAACTATTGTCCAGTCATTTAAGACCAAAACAATTTTCTTTGTCGCTTTCGTCGCAATAAATAAGTCCCTCAATTATTCCATTACCACACATAACCTCAAAAATAGTCATTTGTATCTATTTTTATTGAATCTAGCTCTGTGACTATGTCTCTATTTCTTTGTTATTTATGGATAGAAGTACTTTCCATTATATTCATTGCAAATTCCATTTTTTTATATTTTTGGCTTTGCTTTCTTCAATTTCAAATATTTTGTTAGAGAATAAAGCCAATTATTATAACCAGGTGATAGCTCTGATCCTACTTGTTAGAAAATAAAGAAACAAAAATAATATGGCAATATGAAAATCAAACAATTAAGAACACGGGATTTTACGTGAGAAAACACGGGTAGAAGAGAAGAATTTACAAATATCAATAATGGAGGATTACAAATTATGTAGAATGTAAGTATGACTTTTCAAGAGGTTTAATCCTTATATTTATAGTGCAAAGAAGATCGTAAGATGTGGTGGACTTCAATTATAACAAGTCTAAATAAGAATGAAGTGTTTGAGATAAAATAAGATTTGAAAAACCTTCTAAAATCGTGAACTATTGATCATTCTCGGATACGATTGCCACTTTACAGGCTGTCGAGCACTGGCCAATCGCTCAAGCAGCTGCCTTGCGGTAAGCAAATGCTAGGACTACTGTTTTGAATGCTCGAGTGGGATCAAGGCACATAGCGAGTGCCAGTTCAACGTTTCCTTTCTCCTTGTAGGATTTCTTTATTTCCTATTGCAACTTGAATTCTTCAAACATAACACAAATTCCAAACTCCCAAAATTGAATTCCAACTAGAATTCCGAAAAAGACTTCAAATAGAATTCGTAAATAGTCTTCTAAATAGATTTTTGAGTCACACATAATTTTAACAAACTTCACATTGACACGAATTCCACTGTAATGAACAAAATATCAAAAATTCTCCACATGGAGATGAATTCCACTGCGAGGAATAAAAGTTAACTATTGAACAACAAATTCTCCATTAAAAAATTATCCAATAGAAAAATTCTCAACCCTTTCCACAAAGCCCAATCAGGGCAAACTTAATAATTGAATCTAAACACTGCTCAACACGATTACCTTGGGTGCCAAAGTTGCTCAAATTAAGGACCAAGATCACAAATAATTCGAAAATTACCTAATATGGCACTTACACTGCAACGGAATCAACAAAACTAACTACTTATGTAAAAGGTTTTTCGCTAGACTCAATATTTTGAACCACATTGAAAGCATAAGCAACTTAGTTAGCTTCATCGTACCTTATTGCAGGCTTACTGCAATACATATGATTGGGACATTCTCTATCCCTTCATCACAATATAAACACTTTTACTTACCCTCGGGAGCCAAACTTCACCAGCGTATTTGTACCAATTTGAATCAAGAGTACATAATAAGATAAGATTTCTCTCCGAATTTGGAACATGTCTCACCTCATCAAGTATCCACACAGTCTCATCAAACATCTTAATTTTGACACTTCCAATGCTAGCCATCTTACAAGTTACATGATTTCCCATTACCACAATACCTTTTAAAATTGTTTCATAAGTTGAAAACGAATCATAGTTAGGAAAGATATGAAAAGTGCGAACTGCATAAAAAATTCAATCATCGTCAAATTTGGAGCCGCCATTAGAAATAACCAAAAGTTCTTCATCATTGTAGATATCTTTTGTAATACTAGCTTCACCTGATGATGAGTGTATTTCACGAGTTTTGGGACATTTTAATGCTTGTGTTTATGTTATTTTATAGGATTGGTGACTTGGTGAAAATGGTGGTTTTTGGAGCTTGAACGATGTGATAAAGTACATTGGAAAGAAATTTGAAAGAAGAATGATGGGTTGAGTCATCAGAAGTGGCGCCCAAGCATCGGTGTAGAAAGAAAGATAATTGTAAAGCAGCAATGCTAGTGAAGGGGCGTCCCAACACCGCTTCTCGGTGGAGAATTAAAGGAAAGTTAGTGCCCTTCCTAGTGAGAATATTTTTTTATTTTCTTGGCCCTATTCAATTTGACTCCAACTCTTCCAAATACCAAAAGATCATATAAATATAACTCTAGAGAAGACTTTGAAGGAAGAATTCAACAAGGTGAGAGGCAAGAGATCAATCAAGAGAACAAAGGCAACAACGAGAAGAAGATTAATTCAAGCTCCAACCCACTTCTTATTTCTCCTTTTTCCCTATGTTCTTAATTATGAATTTGTTGTTTTCTATTTCATACATTATGAACCTATTCCCATATCTCGGGTTTAATGTAATCTAACTTGAAATTATTTTTTGATATTTAATAGTTGTTTCTTTGAGTGTTTTCAATCGATTTATTCGTATTATTTGAGTTTAATGCTTTCAATTAAGTGATCATTAATTGATTGATTTGATTGTTTAAGTTTTGGCAATTGAGAGAGGAAACCTTAGGTGTGATCTTAGAACAACACAATCTACGGTTTATAGGTTTTCAGAGAAAGTATAATTATTGGGTTTGAATTTGGAATAGAAATATTGGAATTGAATTCAATGAATAGTTTTTACTTGACACTCGAGAGAGGGAGTAGAATTACACTAAGTTTTTTGCTTAAAGACATGGAAAATTTGATTGGAGATAACTATATAATTGAAAAACATAGTCGATAATTAGATGAAATCCAACCTTAGGCTTTCTCATATTGATTAATTCTTCAAACTTACATTAAAATCATTGAGTTTGTCACAATAGTCACCTTAGGTTTAGTTTAAAATTATTTATATCTAATTTTGATTGTCTACATAAGATAAAGCTATTTAATTATAATACCTAGTATAAATATGATATTCAATCCCTCTGGGTTCAACATCCTAATTTCACACACTTGCGATATAATCGCAGGATAGTATATGCGTAACAAGTTTTCGACGTCGTCGTCAGGGATTGACTTCTTTGATTTATATTGATACTTTTACTAATTAGCTTTTTGTTTTAATTTAGATTTGTTTAATCTCTAATTGTTTGGTTGTTTTCATTTTAAACTATTTATGTGAAGATCGAGAAAATTCGAACTACTACCCATTGACCTTGAGATTGAAAAAAGTTTTAGGTTTCTAATAATAATAAGAAGAAACGAATTCAAAGCAATAACAGAACAGGCAACAAATGAAAATAATCAACGGCGGGTTATTCGGGACTGTATTAGACCAGGTGTCAACGACAACTACTCCGGTATTACACGCCAGATAATAGCTGCAAACAATTTTGAACTAAAGCCAGGATTGATCCACATGTATAACATAATCATTTTGGGGATTACAGTAGATGATCCTAATGCTCATTTGGCTTTTTTAGGAGATTTGTGATACCGTAAAGATAAAACAACGTTATCAAAGACGCAATCAGACTGCGTTTGTTTTCTTTCTCCTTGATGGACAAAGCAAAATGATGGTTTCAATCATTGTTGTATGGATCTATCACCACTTGGGAGGGATTGACTCAAAAAATTATCAGAAAATTCTTTCCCCTTCCAAGTCAACTCAATTGTAAAGTGAGATTGTGCAGTTTAGACAATATGGTTTTGAACCATTCTATAAAGCTTAGGAGAGATTTAAAACTTTCTTAAAAGATGCCCTCAGCATGGTTTTTAGATTTGGAAGCAAATTCAAATCTTCTACAATGGTTTGAATGGTCTGACATGGATAATAGTTGATGCTACTATAGGTGGTACCCTAATAACTAAGACTGCAGATGTTGAGTACTCCTTGCTATATGAAATAGCCACCAACAATTATCAATGGCCAAGTGAGCGTTCTAGTGTATAAAGTTTGCTTGTCTTCATGAGGTGGATCTTATTAGAGCTCTGGTAGCTCAAATGTTATCATTCACAACCCAAATAACTGCAACTTCACAGGGGACTCAAGAGAAAGTAGATTATGTTATGGCTGCTTCTACATCACACTAGAAGACTGATATGGAGAATGAACGAGTCCAATATGTAAAAGATTGAAATTTCAACA
The DNA here is from genome assembly GCA_903798385.1 of Fraxinus cuspidata. Taxonomy (NCBI): domain Eukaryota; kingdom Viridiplantae; phylum Streptophyta; class Magnoliopsida; order Lamiales; family Oleaceae; genus Fraxinus; species Fraxinus cuspidata. Next base: position 8,182 of record CAIGRP010029331.1, on the reverse strand, counting down.
AAAGTGGGAATAACACATCAAACTACTACCATTGAGGGCTGCAAAACTATGAGAATGTCCTACGGTAACATCAGGAATGTGTTGTAACCCTTCCTGGGTTCAATAATCTGGCTTTTGAAGGAAAGCCATTGGAGGACATTTTAGAGCATTTATTTCAGAGATTATGGCAAGGTTCAACAAGGATGAATCAATACTAGACAACATCAAAACTCATATGATCAACATGGGGACTAAATTGAAAAATCTTGAGGGTGCAAATTGGTTAGCTAGCTACTGCAATAAACTCTTAAACCAGAGGAAAATTTTCCAGTGATATAGAGGTAAACCTAAGAGAACATTGCAATGCCATCGCCTTAAGAAGTGGTAAAGAAATTGGAGAGAGCAAGCCTAAATAAGCTGTAGTGTCTACACCTGATTCCAAACAAGAGGCAAAAAGTAGGTTACAGAACATGAAATCCAAGCAAGGAAAACAAAGATGGCTCCTAAGCCTAATTCAATCTTATTCCTATAAAATCCACCAATCTTCAAGCCACCACTGTTATATCCACAAAGATTCCTAAAAAGTAGTTTGATGCACAGTTTACAAAATTTTTGGATGTTTTCAAGAAGATCCATATAATCAGCCCGTTTGCATATGTTTTGGCACAAATGTCGAACTATGCCAAATTCTTGAAAGAAGTGATGTAGCATGAGACATTGATGCTGGCAGAAGAATGTAATGCCATTCTCCAGATGAAGCTCCCTCAAAAAATAAAGGTTCCAAGAAACTATACAATTTCGTTCAAAATTGGTAGTTCTATAATTGAGAAAGCACTATGTGATCTAGGGGCTAGCATTAATTTGATGCCTCTTTCCGTATTCAAGAAGTTGGGTCTTAGAGAAGTGAAATGGACTACCATCACTTTAAAATTTGCTGATGGATCTCTCACATGCCTCAAAAGGATCATTGAAGATATGTTGGTTAAAGTAGACAAGTTCATCTTTTCGTTTGACTGTGTGGTGTTGGACATGGAGGAAGATCAAGAGATACAATTGATTATTGGCAGACCATTCCTGGTGACCAGGAGAGCTTTGATTGATGTACAGAGAAGACAGCTCACACTTCGAGTTAATGAAAAGCGAGTCATATTCAACATATATCAAACTATGAAATTCCCTCAAAATACTGATACTTACCATAAAGTCGAATCACTTGATCTATTGGTGGAAGAATAATGCAAAAGAGAATTGTTCAATGACCCTCTAGAGTAATATATTGCAACCAGTGCCTCAAGAATTGTTACAGCTGCTACTGGAAGTTATACATGGAGCAAGGAAATGGTTGACTTTATGTTGGCTTGTGAAGCTTATCCTTTGAGACCTCTCAATATTTTCAAATTAGAGGAGGTTTTGAGTATTATGCCAGAGTTGAAGGCGCCTTCTGATCCTTGTTGCTATACTCTTTTGGAGGAAAATTCTAATACAATGAAGTTGAGATGGGAGTCAAAAGAAACAAGTGCAAAATCACTTGTACAACATGATAAAATGGATTTTTGAAGTGACATCTAGGAAAAGGCAAAAGTCTATAAAGAACGAACTAGAAATTGGCATGAAAAGCCAAGGAAAAAATTGGTTCTAGGACAACAACCATCTCTCTATAATTCGTGTTGGAAGTTGCTCCAAAATAGACTCCATTTGCCATGGTCAAGACCATTAACTATGCAAAACATACTTTATTTTGGTGTTTTGATGTTGAAGGACAAGAATGAACTCACATTTCAAAACAAGGAAAAAGTGCCTCTTGAAGATCCAACATAAGACATACCAACAACGTCAACCTAATAATGTTAAAAAGACACTTTTTGGGAGATAATCCAAGCTCTTTTTCTCCCTTTATTTGTATAGATATTAGTTTGTGTTTTTTCTTTAGTTTCTTAATATTTATACTAATTTTGTAGGTCAATGCTCAAGTTTGGGGGTAAGAATAGAATCAACATCCTTAACCTCCATCAATCTAGATTTGCCTCACCGTGACTTCGATAGCGATGAATACAATTGATATATCACATAGAGTTCCCTCCTTTGTCGTTAATTTCACACTAGGGACAATGTTTAGTTTAAGTTTAGGGGATGAAACATTAATTGTCTTATTACTTAGTTGTTTAATTGCTTTTGTGTGATTATTTTTTTATTTCGTGTGATATGTGTTTTTGAAAAAAAAATATTTTTATGTCGCATGCTTCTGTTATTTAGATAGCATTGTCAATCATGATGCATATATTTGAGAATACTTATTAGTTTATGAATTGTGAATAAGTTATATGTTTGAGTTAAGATTTTTGCTTATCCATGTAGAACGTGACACTATTATGCACGTGAATTGAGTTAATATTGTATATGAGTAAGTTGATTCATGTTTATTATAGGTTGTTAAATCTAAACAACCACTAAATTTCACATCCTTAATCCTAATCTAGGATAGTTTAGAGTGGTTGAGCTGTTAGAGGGAGATATGGAAATAATGTGGATTCCGTGTATGCTAAATTTTGTGTAGATTGTTTAAAAGCAATTAGATGAAAATTTGGTGAAAATTCTAAGTTAGAAGTCGGTTTTCGATAATAAGTATTTAATAAGGGTCATTGCACTAATAACTGAATAAAAAGGAAAAACCTGTCATGTTGTGAAGTTACCCTAAAAGATCCCATTGAGTACAATTCTTGAAAGTCCCAAAAAAAAACTCAAAAATGACCAAGCTAGTGCATGAAATAGAATACATACAATAAACTTGAAAAAGCATGTGCATGAAATAGAAGATGCACTACATGTCTTGATTAAGCCCTAAACACCAGTTTTAGAAAATTAGACATTTGACAGGGGGTTAGTAGTTTGGTTGATTCTTGGAGGTTAAAGCGGTCAAAAATAAGGAGAATTTTCATTTGTTGATATATTGAGCTACAATTAGAAAGATCTAACCAAATTGGAGAGGGTAAGGATTAGTGAATTTAAATTGAACCTTAGAATACCTCTTGGGAAGAGAATAAAAGAAAATAAGTTTGGGATGTGTTAATCTCCCAAGTGATGAAAGGATATATTTGACTATTGGGTTGGAAGTTGAACCAACTTGTGAATGTATATTGTTGCACTTGATTCTTCACACACATAAACACCCATTTTACATTGGATGATGAGAAGTTAGCTTTGGCATTATGATTTTGAAGCAGTTCATGATTTTGATATGATATTTTCAATTCTGAGCCAAAAAGGCAAGTTATCTAACTAAACTTGTTATTTGTGAATCGATATATTTAGTTTTGTTTGTGTGTTTTCTTAAGTTCTTTTCTTTTTCTTTATGCTTTCTCGAGGATTAGGGAAGTATTAAATTTAGGGATGTTTGATGAGTGTATTTCACTCATGCTTTTGATACCATTTAATCTTGATATTTAGTTTATTTCTACAATTTTTTATTCGTTTTGATGTGTGTGTTAATGTTGCTTTATAGGATTGGAGACATGGTAAAAATGGTGAGTTCTGGAGGTTTAATGATGTGATAAAGTGAATTGGAAAGAAAGAAGCCATTTGAATGAAAAAGGATGGGTTGAGGTATCAGAATTGGCTAAAAGGCAAGTTATCTAACTAAACTTGTTATATGTGAATCGATATGTTTAGTTTTATTTGTGTGTTCTCTTTAGTTCATTTCTTTTTCTTTGTGCTTTCTCGAGGACTGGCAAAGTATTAAGTTTTGGGGTTTTGACGACTGTATTTCACTCATGCTTTTGATTCCATTTAATCTTGATATGTAGTTTATTTCTACAATTTTTTGTTCACTTTGTTGTGTGTGTTAATGTTGCTTTATAGGGTTGGAGACATGGTAAAAATGGAGAGTTTGGTGCTTTAATGGTGTGATAAGTGAATTGGAAAGAAAGAAGCCATTTGAATGAAAAGGATGGGTTGAGGTATCAGAATTGGCACCTAGGCGCCACCAGCCGACGCCTAGGCACTGGCACAGAAAGAAAAATAATTGCATAACAGCAGTGCCATTGAAGTGGCACCTCAGTGTCACCTCTCGATGGAGAATGATAGGATGTTACCAAAGCAGCGTCGCGTCGCTACGATTGTGCCGCCACCTGGTGAGAAGAAATTTTTAAATTTCTTGGATCTTTTTAAAAGCTCAAGTCGACTCCAACTCTTCCAATGACTAAAAGATGATATAAATATAACCCTAGAGAATACTTTGAAGGAAGAATTCAACAAAGCGGGAGGCAAGAGATCAATCAAGAGAACAAATCCAACAACGAGAATAAGATTATTCAAGCTCAAACCCAGCTTTTATTTTTCTTCTTACATGTGTTCTTAATTATGAATTTGATATTTTCTATTTCATACATCATGAACTAATTCCCATATCTAGGTTTTGATGTAATCTAACTTAAGATTATTATTTGATATTTAATAGTTGTTTCTTTGGTAGTTTTCAATTAGTTTATTTGATTTATTTGAGTTTAATGCTTTCAATTAACCTGTCATTAATTGATTGATTTGATTGTTTAAGTTTCGGCACTCAAGAGATGGAACGTTAGACATGATCTTAGAATAACACAACCTAGGTTTTATAAGTTTCGAGAAAGAGTATAATTTATTTGAAACTGTTCCACATAAGAATGATAAAACTTGATAATTCTTGAATTTAATTTCAGAATAGAGATATTGGAATTAAATTTTATGAATAATTTTTACTCAGCACTTGAGAGAGAGTGAGTAGAATAACATTAGGGTTATTGCTTATAAATTTGGAAAAAATGATTGGAGTTAACTATATAATTGAAAAATATAATCGATAGTTAGATGAAATCACAACCCTAGGCTTTCTCATATTGATTGATTCTTCATACTTGCATTAAAATTGTTGAGTTCGTTACTTTAGTCACCTTAGATTTAGTTTAAAATCATTGATATTCAATTTTGATTGTCTAGCTAAGATAGAAGCTATTAAATTATGGTACTTAATACAATTTTGACATTCAATCAATATGGGTTTGACATCCTAACTTCACAGTTATATTACAAAATTTGACACCGTATGCTTGCGGTATAATTGTGATATAGTGAACATATAACACATGAAGTTTCTGGTTGTTTTTCTTTCTGAAATGTAGCAATTAATTTTTACTTATTCTACAATTTATAAAAATCCTTCTTAATGTGCCCTATATTAATGCAATAATTACATATTTTATTACTGTAATTAGACCTTAATCTACCCTTCACATAATCACCATGAACAAAACGACAATCTTCATAAGCCTTAGATCCAATAAGATGATGCATCTTCTCTTTTGAAAATAGAGGGTCGTATATTTGTTCAATAGTGAGAGTATCACAACTGTATAAAATCGTGACTTTAAAAGACATGAAATGAGCAGCAAATACAATAAAGTCAATCCTAAGGTGTTTCTCCTCTAATGTCCAAGTTGAGGGCATTTTGACAAATCCCAACAAAGTATCATTCAAATCCATATGAACAACACTACTCGCCTATTTACCTGCCTAAAAAAATATGGTGCTGTAATCCAAAAGCATAATATCATACTTTATGGTTTCCATCACAAAAATCAAACCTCGAACTGAATTGCTCAAACCTCTCTCTAATACCTCTCTCTAATACAAAACAAAATTAACTATCATAGGAATTATCTAATCTTGAGCATGATACCACTTGTTAGAAAATAAAGCAAATTGTTATAACCTGGTGATAGCCTTAATACAACTTGTTGGAACATAAGAAACGAAAATAATATGGCAATATGAAAATCAAATAATCTAGAACATAAGATTTAACGTGAAAAATTTACTAGCAAAAGGGGATAATTCATTAATATCAATAATGGATAATTAAAAATTGTATAGAATGTAAGGATGATTTTTTGATTTATAGTGCAAAGAAAAGCCTAAGGTGTGGTGGAGTTCAATTATAACAAATATAAACAATAATGGAGTGTTTGAGATAAAATAAAAGTTAAGAACCTGCCAAAATCGCAAAATATTCATTCCCAAATAAGACCGCTGCTCAAGCAGCAATCTAGCCGCCGGACGGTCACTCGAGCGGCTGCTTCGCAGTAAGCAAGCGTTGGGAGTATCATTTTGAGCAAGTGGGATCAACTCTTGTAGTGAGCGCCACTCGACGTTTCCTTTCTCCTTGAATGATTTATTCATCTCCTATTGCAACTTGGACTCCTTCAAGTCCTTTTCAAGTTTAACACAAATCTCAAATTCTCAATTGAACTCCCAAATTAAATTCCAACTTAAGTTTTCAAATAGATTTCAACTAGAATACAAATCGACTTCAAATAGAATTCCTAAATAGTCTTCCAAATAGAATTTAGGTAACACCCTAACTCTTAACATACTTGCCCAAAATTTAAAACCCTATTGTGAGTAATTTCCTCTCCAATCCCCATACAGCATCCAGAGAAGAAGATTTTACGAAACTCCAAATTAGAAGTGGGCAAAATCCAAACCAACCCGAGTAAACCGCCCGACCCGACCCAAACCGACCGGTTTGGGTCGGTTTTTTGCTTTTTTAGGTGGGTTTTGGGTATTGGATTGGGCTGGTCGGTTACTGGTTAACAATATAAACCCGAATTAAACCAACCCGAACCGACCCGACAACATTAAAAAAAAAAAATGAAAAATGCGTTAAAATTGAAAAATTGAACATTACAAGTTTACAACCCTGGTCCCTAAAAGTAAAGCTACAAAAGGCGTTGCCTGACTCGCCTCTTCGATCTGAGACTCTGCCGAAGCTCACCATTCGCCAAGTCGCCAGTCGCCTCTCCCGTCCGAGACTCAGCCGAAGCTCGCCAAGTCGCCGATCGCCTCTCCAACCAAGAAAGGCGGTCGCTACAAAGGTTATCTTTTTTCAGATTTCAGTAAGATATTCAATAATAAATTTGGGGTTTTATAAGTTTCTCGGGTCTCTGTTTATTGTGTTGAACATTTCTCAAACACTAGCCACCAAGTGAACTTTCATATGAGGATGTAAAAAATGATACATTGAAAAATGATATATTTAAATCATGCTCATTCTTTTTTTTTTCGCTTCCTTTTCTCCATTACCATCTGCCGAATATCATAATTGTATGTTTGAGAGCAAGAGGTATCATCCTCAATATCCAAACGATTGTTGCAATTTGATAACTTGAAAGTTTGAGGTGTAAAGGGAGGTATTGGTAAAGATGGATGTAGAAATCCTGGCTTGGATTAATGATTTTTTTCGAAGGAAGGCTGATTTTGGGAAATGGGTTGGAGATTTTGTGCCAGAAATTAGGCCTTTCAGGATGCAAAGGCTCACCTTNTTTTTTTTTTCGCTTCCTTTTCTCCATTATCATCTGCTGAATATCATAATTGTATGTTTGAGAGCAAGAGGTATCATCCTCAATATCCAAACGATTGTTGCAATTTGATAACTTGAAAGTTTGAGGTGTAAAGGGAGGTATTGGTAAAGATGGATGTAGAAATCCTGGCTTGGATTAATGATTTTTTTCGAAGGAAGGCTGATTTTGGGAAATGGGTTGGAGATTTTGTGCCAGAAATTAGGCCTTTCAGGATGCAAAGGCTCACCTTACCTAAATTTTGCATCTTATCATGGTGTGAGATGCAAAGGCTCGATTTACGTTCTCCTATAGTGTAAAACAATTGTATACTTATTCTTAAGATTGATTGTTGCTGCTACCTTAAATTTGAATATGAAGTCATTGGAGTATGTTTGTTGGTGGTATATAGTGGTAATAGAAATGATGGGAAGTTGATCAGTGCTTAATTAAGTCCAAGAGTTTCCTGTCGTATTCGATGGCCGATAATTGAATTCAATTCAAATTACTAACAGATATGAAGTGCATTTCACAAGTATTTGTGAATGGAATGATTTCCAGATAAATTATCATCTAATTTAGCTATTCTCTGCAGTGTTTCATATGTCATCTAATCAGTTATCCAAACTTTTTTTTGAGGAGCTTGGCCGGTCTTAATTGATGACTTCGTTGAGCTGTGTAATATGTTTAAGCTAATTTTAGCTGTGTAATATGTTTAGGCTAATTTTAGCTGTGTAATATGTGTAATATGTACAGGTAAACCCGTCTCTCTCAAGAAGTTTAATATATGCCTCGTTATTTCTGATAAAGATGTGTACTATGTTTAAGCTAATTTT
>CAIGRP010029327.1:0-25528 GCA_903798385.1 Fraxinus cuspidata | reverse complement strand
CCCCCCCCCCCCCCCCCCAACCCAAAATGTCAAGAATTTATGAAAAGAAAAGAAAGAAAAAATGAAAAGAGAAGATAAAATAAGGAAGAGAAGAAGAGTGAAGAAATGAAAAATGAGAATGGAGGCTCAAGCAGATGAAATGGGTCTTTTAAAACCGTAGAAAAAAGTCGCCCAAAATTTCAAAACAAGCCCCTAGGATTTGGAAAAACACTGAAAGGGCCCCATCTTAAGCGGGGCACAGCAGTGCTGGGAAGAGGCGCTGGCGCCTAAAATCTTTAAAAGGGGTAGCGAGTGGGCGCCTAGGCGCTGCTACCTTTTCAAAAATTTTCAGCTGAGGTACTCCAATATTTTCTCATTAAGTCCCTCAACTATAATTTTGTACAATTTGATACTCAAATTTTGATCTTCTTCGATAAGTCCTTGAACTTTTGGAACTTATGTACATTGGTCCCCCACAATTTTGATATATTTTCACTTCGTTTTGCCTTGTTCTCTTTCCTTTTGGAGTTTTGACCTACAAATATCATAATTACACAATTATGAATAGAAATTTGATCAATTTAATGAGTAATTAGTTAGTTAAAGCATTTAATAAGTGTGCAAAAATAGACTTATCATACTCGTTTGAAATCAACAAGATTTCGATAACATGTTCTTTTATTATTTCTATGGATTCCGCCCTACATTAGAGAGCAAGGTTTGTTCCTAATTGACACGAGTTGGTGTTAGTGAAATTCAATGACAAAAGTTCTGTTTTTGGACGAAATCTTTTTTAAATTCTTTCAATAATTCAAATGTGAAAGAATCTTTGGATTTCACTTAATACGAGCCTCCAGTCTTCAACGAAAATTTGTGAATTTCTATGAAGGACCTCCGATTTTCGATAAAGAGATTCAAGAGTTTTTTTATTTAAATAATGGCAAATTCAATAATGTTTTTATTTTTGTAACAAGTCACGTGTCTAAATCTTAGAAGAACTGTCCAAGAAATTCAAGAAAGAGAATTCAACATGACAACTATATATGCCAAGAATTCATGTTTTTGGTCAAGGACGCGTCTATACAATTTGTCATTTTTTTGGGATGGAGTTGATAACTATATATATCCTTGACTTTGGAACACTTGTTTTTCTATTTTTTGTTATTGAAGAAATGTGGTCAACTGAGCATGAAATTGCTATTCATTTCCTGATACATATGCAACTTTTAATGAAATTGGGCGAAGCAGCTAATGAAAGTTTTATAGAGCTAATAAATATATTGTCCTTAACACGAAGAATTGGATGACGAACACACTGCAAGATTCTAGGACGAATCTTTGTCGATTGAAGGAGAATGATGAAGATTGAGTTGTCATTATTAATTTATATAATTATCTTTAATTTAGACTTATTTTAATAATTATATTTAATTTTAGTCTTTATCTATGTAGTTATTGATGAAGATCTTCATCATCATTTTTAGTCGTTATTTTAGTTTCAGTCTTTATCTAAATTTTAGTTTTTAAGTAGTTTTTAGTTATTGCTTTAAATAAAGGTTGTAAGCCTCAAAGGGAAAAAAATGAATTTGAATTGAATGAAGAGTCTTGAGATTTTTTTCAAAATTATTCTCACTTTCTTAATATTTGATATTTCAAATCAACAAATTAGGATTTATCGTGAGATTTTGCTCTATAAGTCACAATTGGAGTGGTTTACAATCAAAACTGAAGGTCTCCATTCCATTCTTGTCGCGATGATGATAAAAATAATGAATTTTCGTATCTCGTATATCCATTTAGTTTTTTTTTTTTTTTTGTTTAAATTTTAGTTGGAGGCCAGAAATTTTATAAACAAAAGAACTGTTGATTGTTAATTTTGTCACTTAAGTGGGTTTTGGCAGTTCAAGTCAAGTGGATGTTTATCTATGGGGTTTACCACTTTATGAATCTGGTGTTCATTGTTGTACATTTACTTTGAGCAATTGCAAGTCTTATTGTGTAAATTAAAGTTTAAACAACCTGAAAAAGGTTTACGGGTAATCTAATGGTAATTTATTCACACCATAAATTTTATTAGTAGCACCATATTTTAATTTTACTTAAGGTCCTCAGCTTTCACTTATTGGAAACCTCTCGTCCATGCTTTATTTATGCTGAACTCTTATTTGCAACATTCTATTAATTAGCAAATATTGTCTTAGATGATGGTTACACGTGAAGTATTGTGTTTTTTTTTTTTTTTTCTCTTTTTGTGTGCTTTAAAAGGAGGGGAAATAAGTTTGTCACACTTTTGTATTTATTATTTTTTAAAAATATGATTGGATAATAAGTAATTTTACGTTTTCGAACGGACTTGTTCCACTGAAATCATTATAAGATACAAGATGCGTTAATTAATAAAATATTGTAGACAAGAATGCATGAACGAAATTTTCCCTCTTTCTTATGATATCATATCATATATGAACCATTTGAGGCGCCTGTAAAACCTACTGCAAGAAGCAAGCAGCAAATTCAAATTGCTCAACTCTCTCAAGAACCTACTAAACCACTTGACCCACAACGATGTACCCCCATTGCAAAAATAAACCCCAAATTGGAAAACTTGTAAACCCTCATGCCCTTGACCTTACCTATTATGGAGGTCGGGGATCCAACTACAGAATCCCAACACTTCCAATGTGGGTAGAAGATCGAGGTGTCTGATGCCACAGAGGAACAATTGGGCAATTGAGATAAAAGATGATCAGCCAAAAATGTGAATCGTCTCCTCCACGATGTACTCAAATCAGCGAGAGTAGCAAAACCTGAGAGGAAAATTCCTAGCACAAGGGCAATTTCAGCGTAGGTTCGAGATGCATATTTTGAAAGAGTCAATTAAAGATATATTATAATAAGTAAAGATTGAGGACTTTAAATGAAACTAAAATGTGGTGTCAGATATAAAAAATGTAATGTGAATATAAAATAGTTTGACATTTCTAGTCATGTGTTCATTATCATATGATTGTCTCACTTGTAATAGGTTAAATAAGTTATTTTTTAAATTTTTTTTTTTTTGAAAAAAAATATTTAAACATTATAATACTTTGTTGGAAAAATAAAAAAAAATAGAGTGAATGGGAAATTGTAACAACAAATTCAATATGCTTGAATTCTCTAATTAATTTGTATTGAATTTATGGTTACAAAGCCATAATAGCTATTGTAACATAATTTGATGGTAATACAAAATTAATTAAGAAATATGAAACATCTCTCAATCTAGTACTATATAAATAGGTGATCTCTTTATTCTACACACCAGAAATTTGAGAATTATCTTATGTCTCTGATTTTTATCTTCCCTTTTTATTTCAAGAGTCTTGTTTTTAGTAACTTAGTTTTTTTTTGTTCTAACTCGGTGATGGAAGTGTGAGCATTCTCAATTCGGCTAAAGTAGTGACGATGTGCTAATTAGTTATTTTCAACCGTTATATCTTGGGAGGCGACTCCATCAATCTTCTGCACCATGGTGAGGATGAATATGTTTTAAGAAAACTATGTGCAACACATGTTTCTATTTCTTCCAATACTGTTGCCACATCAACAATCAAATTTAATCTCTTTTATTGTTACTAGCCTTTGCAACACATGTTTCTATTTCTTCCAATACTGTTGCCACATCAACAATCAAATTTAATCTCTTTTATTGTTACTAGTCTTTGCCCGTACAATACACAAGATTGGTTATTTTGAAGGTGATGTTAGCATGAATTCTCTTTCATTCAATTACTTTTTTCTACAAAACAATTCATAAAGGAGATTTCTGCCTGGGGGTTGACTCTTTAACCTATAACTAAATGCATTATATTAAATTTTATTCAAAATGTTATTGTTACTGTATAAAATAAATAAATAAAAATTCATGTGCGGAGATGAAAAGAATATATATCTCAAAATGTTAGTTGAAATTTTATTTAAAACGTTATTAAAAAACAAATGTCCGTGCGCACACGGAGACAAAATTCGTGTGCGCACGGAGATGTCTCCCCGTATGCACACGGAGATGCCTTGTACGCCTCTGAGGCACCTTCGTGTGCGTGAAGAAACATCTGTGATCCCTCAGTGCGCACATAGAGACATCTCCGTACACATGGTGTTCGAATTTTTTTTTTCCTTCCTCCTCATCCTTCTAGAGCCAACATTTTATTGAATGATTAATACTCTTTTTATCACACAATCATTGAATTTGCTAATTTACTAATTATCAAACACCCTTTGCAAATTTAAAATTCGACTTCGTGTGCGCAAGGAGACGTCTCCGTGCGCACACAGTGCCCATATATTTTTTTTCCCTGGAGATTTTTTTCTCAATAAACCATACTTGTTGAATTTGGGAAAAAAATAATGCTTCGTGTCTCCACAGAGACACAAGGATGTTTCCGAGATACTAAGTCGGTGCCTCCATATCTCCATGGAGATATGACAAAGAGATACCAAGCCACCAACTGGTGCCTCCGTGTCTCGGAGACACGGCTTTGTGTCTCCATTTCCCAGGGAGACACCAAGTCGTGGACACGGAGACACACGGTTTCTTTATAGACACACAGTTTCTTTGTAGACACGGGAGCTCATTTATGCATATCTAGTTTTTAACATGATTTTAAATCAATAATTAAACCTTCAAACAAGTTAAACAATATTGGATAACTTGTAAAAGCATGTCTAGTTTTCAACATGTGAAAAAGTACGGCTACTTTTTAAACATCAAAATGTTCAAAGCATGTTATGAAATCAAAAATTACAGCAAGCATTAAAATTTTTTTCTCAACAAACCAGTTGAATTTAAAAAAGAAAAAAAATGATCTGTGTCTCATCACAGAGAGACACCAAGTCGTGGGAGGACACACGGAGACATGGCTTGGTGTTTTCGTGTCTCCACGGAGACACACGAATGTCTCTCTTTGTGGAGACACGAAGACATGGCTTGGTGTCTCCATGTCTTCATGAAGACACATGGATGTCTTCGTGTCGAGACACGGCTTGGTGTCTCCGTGTCTTCATGGAGACACACACGGATGTCTTCATGGAGACACGGAGACATACGGTGAGACACAGATGTCTCCGTGGAGACATGGCTTGTGTCTTCACGAACACCAAGTCGTGTCTCCATAGAGACACACGGTGTCTCCGTGAACACGGAGGCACCGTCTTTGTGGACATGTGAGCGAGACATCGTGCCTCCTTTCGTACTTTCAATATGATTTTAAATCAATAATTAAACTTTCAAACAAGTTGAACAGATAACTTGTAAGCGTTCTAAAAGCATGTTTAGCTTTCAACATAATTTTAAATCAGTAATTCAACCTTCAAACAAATAAAAATATTTCCAAGAAAATCAAGTTGAAATCTTTCCAAGAGAAGGTAGTAATAAAGTTATGCTTAAAGCAAATGAATGGAATACAAATAGAAACTAAAATATGAATAAAGTATGAAATCAAACTTACTGTGTTCAGAAGGAAAGGGAGGAATAAAAATTAACAGAAAAGAATTACTGCGGTTCACTTCTGGTAGTTGCTACGGACGAGAAACATACTATATATAGTTTGAACTTACCATTAATCAAATGTCGGCTACTTTCGGAGGTTGTGAAGATCAAAATGTTCACGGCATGTTATAACCTTCCAATTAGAGATTAATAAAGAAAAATACAGTTACTTTTTGAGATTAATAACCTTAAAGTCAGAAATTACACTATGCATCAGATATTTTTTGTTTTGTCAACATATGGAACGGTGATATGTGAGGGAAAATCACATATTAGATGAAATTACCGTCTTCATGTTCTCTCTTTAGATAGAAATTAGAAAAAGGTGTAAGAGAAGGTAAAAAAAATATTATATGAGAAGATATCTACTTATACTCATGTCTTCGTGTCTCTCCATCTAGGCACGGAGACACGGTCACGAAGACATAGTTCCGCGTCTTCACGAAGATACGCTCTTGTCTCCATCAAGACACAAAGACACAACTTCGTGTCTAAATTTTGCAATTGTATTTAATGCATTTGCATTACTGTAGAAAGTGGCAGTGTAATTGAGTCGGTTTATAGATATTTTTTATATAATTAAGTCGGCAAATTTTTTTGTCCATATGGAACAGTAATACAAAGGATCAAATTGGTTTGAAATCAGATGAATATGAAAACCGACGTGACAAAAATGAACAGTGAATTTAACATTCCCTCTTTTAAGAGAAAGAGGGATTCTATTTGTTATAACGTTTCTTTCCATTATTTTATAATTTCGACGGTATCTCTAATTTCTTTTTATATTTTTCCCAGTATACTTGCCCAATAGTTTCTTAATATTTAATATTAATAGATACAACATATTCAGCTCCACCTTCTTTTACATTGCATCTAGAATTTATGTAAGGAAATAATTTACTATGACTGATTGAACGAACGTTATGATTGTTTGGCAGTGTTTATAAGTTATGCGTCCTACGAAATTTGTGAATAATAGGTAAGTAGTAAGTTGTAAATTCTACAAAATATATAGATAAAAGGTATGTTTAACCAATTTAAATTATAATTTATTATTTTTATAATTTTAACCACAGTTGACTAAACAAATGTATAGCAGAGCTAGCACTTGTGGTAAAATTGTAAATTCTTTAGGTCACGTTGAAGAGATGGAAACCTTGTCGTCATCCTAACAATTTTCTCTGAGGAATTTTTGATCTAGGTGAAACTCGTCAAATTTTAATTGAAATGGTTTGATGGTCTATAGATGCCTATATAGATAATAAACGTATTATTAAGATGTAAAAGACTAAAAACACTTGCTAGTTATAGAGGAGTACAGTTTTGTCAATTTTCTCCAGTAAAATCTTTATAAAATAATAATAATAGGATCGAAAAATTATTATTTTAGAGAGATTATTAATTTATCGATAAATGAATATTTATTAATTTATAGAGCATTTTATATTTTTGTATTGTATTTTACCATAATACATGTAAAAAAAAAAAGTGGTGAAATTCAAAATTTAATCTGTAAGCACACACTTACATTACAGAGGATACATTAATGTACATGCATTGTTTTCAAATTTTAATATTTTGGAAGATTAAGCGTTCAATTTATTTTATGTATACGTGAGACATAATTTCTACAGTCATTACTTTTAATTTAGGACCCTCAATCATTTCAAATTTCATACATTTTTCTACCATGGCGTCTAGTTTGAAAGAAGTTAAAAAATTTAGATTAACTCATGATATGAGAAGAGCATCGTGTGAATATAAAAATGAACATCCCTCTTCTGGTCGAAAAGATATTCAGCAGTGTGTTCAAGAAAAAAAAATTCATTTCACCATTAGCCAATCAACAATATTTAATACTCTCAAGGGGTTAGCAAAATATTTGTCACTTGAAATAAAAAAATGGCAATGTTAAGAGGTAAAAATCAGCAAAATATAACGAGTTAGAAATTGTACTGTACGAGAGATTTTTCCAATATCAAGAGAAATTAAACATGACCGGAGAAATGATCCAAAGCAGAAGTGATTTTGCTCAAAATGTATGGCGAAATCAATCCAGGATTTAATTCTCAAGGATTCAAATCAAGACATGGAATTAAGTCTTACGACAGTTCGGTGAAAGTGGTTCAGCTGCAATGTTGAATATCGAAGATTCAAAAATGACTCACTGGGAATACGAGCTACACTAGACCAATTCCAATGGAATAATATCTATAATATGGTGGAAATAGTGACGTGATCCAAGAAATGCAACAAACTTACAAAAATGATGAATCTAATGATTCGCTGGGAATACGAGCTAAACTAGATCAATTCCAATGGAATGATATCTATACTATGGAGGAAATAGTGATGTGATCCAAAAAAGGCAACAAACTTACAAAAATGATGTGATTCAAGAAAGGCAACAAATTTACAAAGATTCGGCTCAACTTGAAGAGAATCCAAAGACAAGATCAAGACTTATGGAGGATCAAGGAGGCCATGAAATGAGTCGTCCAAGATGTGGAGGCCAAGAGCTCGAGTGCAACAAGTCAAACAACAACTTACATGTTGCACATGAAGGCGGAATCAAGTTGGATACGTTAGATTCAAGATTTGGAAGATATATGAAAAAAAAAACGAGCAGTGTGGATGAAAATGTGCATAACTTTCAGCTCGGGTGTCGAATTTCCGTCCATGAGTACAATCCGGAAATAACACGAAATTCTGTGTAAGGAAAAAGAAGTTTCAAAATTTAAGCTATGCGACCACATAAACCAATCTGGACGCGAAATTTTCTAAATTTCGCGTAATCTTATATTTTGTTAAAATTTTATTCTTGGCATCTTTTGTAATCTTTTAGATTTTATTTTCATTTAGACTAGTGTTTAGATGCGTTCCATATAAATAGAACCTATTATTTCATTGAAACAACACGTTATTGAGAATTATTTTATTAGATAAATTTGCTTTCAATTTATTGTTCTTCGTTGGACAATTTGTGAACATATCAAAAATCATTCTTGTGGCGTTCAAATCAATCGGGTGAGATTCTCAAATATTCAATCAAAAGGGTCACATGCGTTTATGTTTTGTTGATTATTTTGATTCGTTATTTTCGAATCAAATCTAAAAATTTGATTATTCTGACTATCTTGGGTTCGATTTCAATCTAATAGTGGGTTTCATAATCTTCGCTACGTGAGTTCACTTCAATTGGTATCAGAGCTTAGGCTCCAAAATCAAAGTTATATCTTTTTCCCTTTTTTCTTTTGAGTCCTTATTTCCTATTTCTAGCGTTTTACGTGTTCTTACTTTTTTTAGTCTCTGATCCGTAATTTTCCCGTCAAAATCCAAAAGTTGTTTTTTGTTATTATTGTGTTCAAATTAACGTCTTTTTTCTTCGCCAGTGTCATAGTTGAACTCTACGTAAAAAAATCGAAAAAAAAATTCCAAAAATTCAGAAAATTCTAGTGAAAAGTCAAATTAAAAAAAATATATAGTTGTTATTATTTCGCCCGGAAATTGCCGGTCAATTACCTTTTCTATTGTATAAAATTCAAGAACCACATTTTTGAATTCAAATTATATTTCAATCATCCAATTCAATTCATTTTCTTTCCCGAGTCTTCAAAATTTTCAAACATCTCAATCAAAACCTGATTTGAATTCTACGAGAATAATCTCTGGTTGAGTTCGGATTTGTCATTTGAAGCACTTTAGCGAAAGCATTGAGTGAAAACGGGCAGAGTGGCGAGATTAATAGAGGGAAAAAACGAAATTGAGTGATACACGAGCGTATATTTGTGAGGCAGAAATAAATATTAGAATTTAGGATGTTTGATATGAACAGATCAACACCAGGCCAAAACAACAACCAAACCAACATGTCGGATGAGATGATACGTAGGTTTAAACGATTATTTGAAGATGTATGAGATATGTTGGATAGACAAGACACAAAGCTTGCCAATTTGCGTAGGGAAATTCAAAATAAACGGAGATAGGGTAGGCGGGAGCCTGGGATGGAAGTGTGTGAAGAATATGATTATGGGAGTGATGATGAAGCAATAATCGAGGCTGAAATAGGTAAGATGAGAAATATAGGAGTTAAGCTTGAACGAAGAGGTAGAAACTTGGTTGGAGACGAGGTAGATGAGAATATAGGTAACATAAAAATGTCTATTCCAGTGATCCAGAGACTTACTATTTTAAGTGGAAGAAAAATCTTTGACTGCCACAACTATTCGGAGGAGAAGAATGTGAAGATAGCGGTCCTTGAATTCACCGACTATGTAATCACTTGGTGGTTTCAAGTAGTGACAACGAGGAGGAGAAATAGGGAACGACCGATCAATACATGAGAAAAACTTAAAAGCTATCATGCAGAAGAGATTTGTACCTAATCACTACTATCGAGAACTTCATCCAAAACTACAAAGCCTCTACCAAGGATCGGAGAGTGTGGAGGGCCATCACAAGGAGATGGGTTGTTGATGATTAAGGCGGATATGGAGGAGGATCGGGAGGCCACCATGGCCAGGTTTTTGAACGGGTTGAATCGAGACATAGTTAATGTAGTGGAGCTGCAACACTAGGTAGAATTAGAAAACATGCTACATATGGCTATGAAGGTGGCTAGGCAATTGAAGAGAAAGGGGACAACAAGGTACTCATTGGGTGTTTCGGGTTCTAACTCATCCTTGAAATCGAAGTGGGACAACAACAAAGGAGATTGGCTGTTTCTAGGGGTAAAAATGAATTGTCGAAGGAAATTGAAGAAAATGCTAGCAAGAAAATGGAATCTCAGCCATCAAGGAGTAAAGATATCAAATGTTTTAGGTGTCTGGGATCAGGACACATCGCTTCTCAATGTCCAAATAAAATAGCGATGATTTTGCGGGATATGGAGAGGTGGTGAGTAAAAGTGAGAGTGATTATGAATGCATGCCGGAATTGGATGAGGCTAGTGATGAAGGCAGAGTGGGATATGCTGTTGCGAGCTATTAGTCACGAGGCGAACTCTTAATACTCAAATCAAGGCAGATGACTTGCAGCAAAGAGAAAATATTTTCCATGCACGTTGTCACATCAATAATAAGGTATGTAGCATGATCATTGACGGTGAGAGTTGTACAAATGTAGCCAATACTAATCTGGTGGAAAAATTAGGATTAACTATGCTTAAACACTCTATGCCTATAGGTTAAAATGGTTGAATGAATGTGGGGAAAGTTAAGGTGAATATAAGGGCGTTGATAAATTTTTCAATTGGTACTTATCATGACGAAGTATTGTATGACGTAGTACCTATGCATGCGAGTCATATAAATATGACCTATTATTTCATTGAAACAACACATTATTGAGAATTATTTTGTGATGCAAATTTGCTTTCAATCCATTATTCTTTGTTAGACAATATGTGAACTTATCAACAATCATTCTTATGGCGTTCAAATTAATCGGGTGATATTCTCAAATATTCAATCAAAATGATTAATATTCGTTTACGTTTTGTTGGTTATTTTGATTCGTTATTTTCAAATCAATCCAAAACTTTGATTATTCTACCTATCTTGGGTTTGATTTCAATATAATAGTGGGTTTCGTGGTTCTTCGCTACGTGGATTCACATCAAATAGGGTTATTTTACAATTTAGAAGCAGATTAGTCACTCGCTATAAATGGTATGAAGGTACTGTTTATTGTGGATAATTGCCCTAGTACATCCAAGGGTGATAAAAGGCTTAAGAAATGTTGAAATTATTTTTCTTGCCACCTAACACAACATCAAATGTTCAACTATTTGATGTTGAAATTATTAGAAAACTAAAAATTCATTATCGACATTGTTTTCATTCTAACATCTTAGGAGGCTACTAGGAACAACAAATCTTGCAAAAAAAACAAACATATTGAATTATATCAATTTTGTTAATGCAACTTGGACAATTGATGTGAAGACAACAACTATTGTAAATAATTTTATGCATTGCAAGACTTGGTGAGATGACGATATTAGTGTTGAACCAAAAGTTAGTGAAGATGAAGGAAACAATGGATTGCGTGAAACTTTTTTTGGTCTACGCTATAGAAATGTGATGGATATTGAGTACCTTTTAAACTATCCTAGTGAAAAAAATGTGATGATGAAATCTCCTATTGATGAATATAATATTCAGATGGTACTTAATACACTTATCAATGATGATCATGGTTCAAATGATAGCTATGTTTTACCAACAATTTCTCCTAAATAAGCATTACAAGCAGTTGTAATCTTAAATAATTATTGTGTACAAGATGAAAAAACAAGCCAAATGTATTATGTACATGGCAAAAAATTAGGGATGAAGTTGAATTTGATTTTGATGCAAAGAAATAGTAGATTTTAAATACATATTTTGAAAAAGAGGCAATGGAAAAAAATGTTGTCGAGTTAGAAGTTCGTTAATTTGTATTATTATGAACTTTTATAAATTTAGTTAGTTATTATTTATATATTCGTTGGGTTTTAAAGGATCTCAAAAAATTATTATCTTATGCATTTAGCAGAGTTATTAATTTAATATATTGGCTTGAGTCGAGATCGAATAATTTTATTATTTAAGCGAATTATTAATTTATTGAGATTGTACTGCATATGGAACAAAGCTCATTTCTATCTTCTATTTGCATTTTTAGAAACCTTAGCATACGTTTGGTGTAATATTATCAAGTTGTTTTAAGCTTTCAATCTTGTAAAACACTTAAAATTTGTATGGTAATGTGTTTTCAAAAATAAAATTAAAACTATAACATAAAAATTAAAATATCTTTTTTACGTTTTCAGTATTTTCTTAGAAAACAACAAAACCTATCAAAACAAGAGAAACAAGCGTTTTAAGTAAAAATTCTAAGAAAATAAAATTATACTATTCTGAACAAAAATTAAAATTCTAAAAACATAAAAATTATATAAAAAAGTAAATTTTAAATTTTAAATAAAATTTAAAAAATTTAAAAAAAATACTAAAATACTAAAAAAAAAAAGAAGATAAAAACTCTATTTGGTTATTTAAATAAAAATTCTAATTTTTTATAAAAGAAAACAGAAAAATTCTCAGTATCATTATTTTTTATTTTTTATGTTTTGTCAACTCAATTTATTATTTTTTGCATTTTACTTTATAACGAAAAAAATATTATAAGATTTATCAACTTTAAAATGTATATATAGTTGATAATATATTAATATAAAATTATCTTATTTTACTGAATAATCATATTAATGAAATAAAACGTCATAAAATAATTTCTCAAAATTTCAAATCAAACACGTTTTCCTGTTTTCTATTTTGAGAAATGGTTTTTTAGAATGTCAAATCAAACACATTTCTAGCAATTTTAAAATAAACCATAAAATAGAAAATCTAAACTAAACTCAACATTGAAAACTCACAAATTAAATGAGTCCTTAGTATTTCGAGCCGCTCTACCTCGATTTATAGATTCATTTGTTAGTTCGTATTTTACTTTGAGGGCTCTCTTCACAGATATAGGAGCATGTGTAAGGGAACATATTAAACCTTTCAAAATTTCTTCACAAAACGATGTTGAAAATGAAATTCTTTCACACCCTATTTCGTGGACTCAATCTATGCCGCAAATTACATTTTTTCTTGGGAAATAGTACATGTAATATTTGATTTGATAGGTAACATGTCACGAGGCAATAAGTGTATACAAAGTTGTGTCTAATAATAATTTGGGTAGTTTTCTTTGCGAATTTGGCCCTAATTCTACAATTACGACCTGTGTTGGTGACCTTTTCAACCTCATTTGGTTACGAACTTTTGGGTGTTAACAATTTTATGACTTGGAGACATTTTATTTGCCACGTAGGATATTTGTTAGTGATAAATGACAACAACTATTAGGAAATGGGATGGAATGATACAATTCGAAAAGCAAAATATTATATGGTGACCCAACTGACATAAATTGAAACATAATGATTCAAATTTTCCCAATTTGTAAAAAAATAAAAATAATATATATATATACCTAATGGGTATAAATTGAAGTATAATGACTCAATTGAAAATTGTGAAAGTATAATGACTCATTATCATATAAGGTCCAAGAGAAGTTGAAGCCCGTTTGGTTATTACATTAGGGTATGGGTACGCAGGCACGATAAAGGCAAAACTACAATACAACGTGAACATAATCTCTCCCCTCAAATGCATTCCGCTGTTTCTCCTTAGTCTTCTTCTCCGATTCTACCGACATAACTCAACTGAGACACTGAATTCAATCCCCATTATACCCGAAAAAACATTTAGTATGAAGAAAACAATGGGTAAAATGGAGAAGAATAGAAAGAGGAGAATGGCAACGGAAGCATCTGGTGGGGCTGGGAAGAAGAGGCTGAAAAAAGGGAGATACCGAAAAGTAAAGACCATAGTTACCAAAGCTACTCGAATTCGTCTGACCCAGATACTTGAAGAGTTCCGTAAATCTGATGCTGAAGGTAATTTAAATCGAAACGAAAAGAAGAATTTTTTTAAATTTCTAATTAATAGAAACAATACCCAGTTTTGCATATTTCTTAGTTATGAATTGGCTGAACGCTATGCCGATTTTAATTGATATTTAAGAACTTGTAGCAGCTAAGTATATTTATATTATTTATTTGCCTTAAAATATAATCCATGTGCATACACCTTTCAGATTGCGCCTAAAACTATATGTATTTGTATGTGGATATATGATTTTGTTCTTTAGTTTAGCTAGGAATCAATTGAGTAATGTGTGAATTAATAATTTTAAAAATTCAATGTTCTGAATCTGCTAGGCAGGGTCCCTGTAAAGTCTAATTACTAATTCAACGTGTAATAATAGATTGCTTGGCCAATGGACGAATTATTATCTATCATGCATCTCTTATTATAAAGCTGAGCTTGTCCAGGGTTAATGTCGTCTTCATTTGCTTATTCTTGTATATGGTTTGTTTTGCACCTGTCTGCTTTGGATAAAACTATTCATTGCCCAAATAAGACAATATGATGGCAGCCAATTTTTAATTTTTCGCACACTGTAACATATTATTTTCGTTCTCAGACAGAATACTTGTTTCCACCACTATACCAGAAAGGTCATAAATGTAATCAGATTATTATTTTATATAATTCATACTGTATCATCATTTGACAGCTGTCCCGAACTCCATTGTTTAATGGCTAAATATTGTCTACAAGTTCAGTTCAGTTCATTTTCTTTTCTTTCTTATTTTTTTGTTTGCTACAGAATAAGGATGTCTAATCTCAAATATAAAGATTGTATTCTAAGAATTCTCCTTCTGTGATTTATTATCTTCTTATTATTTATGAAATTCTTTTGGCAAGGTAAATGGTCCTGTATTATTGTTTTCTCCTTCCAAGTGTTATCTGGTGTGCTGATGTGTTCCTATTTTCTTTCTTGTCCAAATGTTCTACTGTTCCACATTGTTTCCACATTCTGACTTTTTTAGTGAGATATTATTTGGTATGAACTACCTTTTGGTATATTATATATCATCGTCCATATGAAGCTCAACTGTCATAATGAGTCACAATGATTTGGAATGTTCAATTATTTGATTAAGGTCTACATGATTATCTTACTTTAGTTATTTGCTACCATCGATACTTGGGCCCACATGAGTGATTAAATCTGGAAATTGGTAGCCTGTCTGAATACTTCTTATGCTCGGAGTTAGGGGGACTAAATGGAGTTTCATCTTTTATCAGGCTGTGCAAGCCAATATGAGTTGAACTTCCAAAACACACTATCAGTTCCAAGATAGACAATCCTGATCAGAGTATTTTTGGATTATAATATGTTATATGGATGGCTGGAAATAGCCTGGAATTATAACCAATAAATTTTTTTCTTAGAAAGATGTAGGTAGGCTTATAAAAGGGTAGAGTAGCGTAAAATTAATGATTGGATGATAGCATTAAAAGGAAAAAGAAGCCTTGAAGGTTTGTCATTTTAAAATTGAAAGTTGAGCACTATATTTACAAGCCTGTTCTAATTGATTTAGACAACTTTGACCACCTTTTTGTGCTGGTTATGCCCTGTATAGCTTACTATAGTTTGTAGTTGCATAACTAATTTAGCATGTGTAAATTTTGCTCATGCAGTGTATACACTTGAAGATAATATGTCAAATCAGGATCGAGCTGCAGTGCATATCCTATGTAGAAAAATGGGAATGAGGTCCAAAAGTACTTGGTAAGTAATTACAAGTATGATAATATTACCAAAATGATTTGGGTTTTAGGTTCTTTATCTGTCTAATGAACGTAACTCTCTCTAGGCGGGGGGATAATCGACAAGTTTCTGTTTATAAGACCAAAAAGGAAGGGAAGGAAAATCTTGTTTCTTTCAGATTTTCAGCTGAAGCAAAAGATGTTTTACAGGATTTGTTTTCTCGGTATCCCCCTGATGAAGGAGAGATGGCTGAGAATAAGGTTGGAGAATGTTCCTTAAGAACTTATAAATTACAACAAAGAAAAGGTGACATATTTTGCAAACCTGAGATGACCAAGTCTGAAATTGCAAGGGAGGTGGTATCACTTGCTTCAAGGATAGAAAAATCCCCGTACTTGAGACAGGTCTAGTGCCTTATCGTTTAGTACTTTAGTTTACTTCCCCGTTGAATCTTGTGCACTCTTAGTACTGTTATCTGTCAGCTTTAAATGTGAAAACCAAGCAAGTTATCGTGGTTCCATGTTACAGATCACCAAGGAGAGGTCTAAGCTTCCAATTGGATCTTTCAGGGATTCCGTTACATCAGCTTTAGAATCTCATCAGGTTGTCTTCATCACTTGTTGCATAAAGCTTGTCTGGCACAGACTTTTTCAAGCGAAAATGATTATCTTGGAGAATGTGTGAAAAGTGGGGAAAGTTGTGGGTCCATAGAACGTGTTTTTGAAAATTATCTTCGAGAAAAATGATTTTAGAAAAATCTGTTCCAAACAAGCCTACAGTGTATGTATTTTATTAGTTGCCTAGTTGTGAGTCTACTACACATATATACTGAATCACATTGATGTCACGTAACAATTATAACTGCTAAGATCCCAGAATAACAGAATGTTGAAAGGCTATGTACAAAAGACTCCTACAACTAGCAAGTCCGGTTACAGGGAATTGGAGAAGAAAGACTGTGTTTATAATTTATTTTTCAGCTTGATGGGATTTGTGGTTTTCGGTGACTGCTTTTTTAAAGTATTGTAGAGATCCTTTTTTATGTTTTAATTTGCAGTTGTTTATCTCCTTTGGATCATGTCCGATAAAAGATGTTTTCATCTTTCCAAAACAGGTTGTGCTCATATCTGGTGAAACTGGATGTGGAAAAACGACACAGGTGACCATTTATGCTCCCTGCGGTTCTGGCCCTTCCCAACCCCCAAACAACAATTAATGAACTAATAGTCTGAATTGTAATGCATTTAATTGTTTTTTTCCTTCTTTTCGCTTTGTATGTTAACTTTTTTTTCCTCCATTTTTTAATTAGAAGTATTCAAACAAGTGGCAAAATATTGATTGCTTTTGTTTTGAATATGGTCTTTTGTGTGAGCATAATAGGAAAATGTAGATGGTTTGACATTTTGAAATGAAGTAACTTTTTGGGATGTTTAGACCCGCAATTTCTAGAAATCAATTTACTTGAATTAAATAAATTATGCATGTGAAATAATTGAAACATGGCTAAAAATTATTATGCTTTGTGATCTGAGATTTGTGATGGATCGTGGTTTTTGTAGACTTAGTTCGTTATTTCTTCAAAGGTTGAAATTGATTATATGAGTTATTCAAATATAAAAAGCACAAAGTTTTTGAGCTTAAAGGTGAAGGATAGAGTTTTCTCTCTTTTCGTAAGTATCTTGTACCTAGAGGCTAACGAAATCCTACTGTTTTTTGTGTGCCCATGTGCATAGAAATTCAGTGACACTCCAAATTACAATTCGTAATATTACTATTTCCCTTTGGTAATTTTGTATGGATGTCTATTCAGTGCACTGGAAGCAAAAAAGACAATCAAACCCACTGACTTTTAACTTATGTGTGTTTCAAATCAAGAAAAAAATTGTGTTATAGTATAGAACGTAATCATGTTTTACACTGTTAGAATGAGAAATTTGAAATGTCAACTTAGCTAATGGGCTCTTACTCTTTGTTTTTGTGCATATTAACATATTTCACGCTTCATCTGCTTGTCTGAGAATGGGAAAATATTTTAAATGAAACAAATAATATTTTTCTTTGTTGGTGTGTGCTGTGTTTGTTTGTGGAGGCAGAACGAAGCAAAACATTTGATATTTCAAATTAATTTCCAACTACTTCAAAATATTTGGACAGTTGTGATATATTTAGTCACAATGCTCCTTCCTAGTCTTGTTGGTTTTCCTTTCTGCGTAATATCTTTAATATATATGTATTTATATTATTACACTCACTACAATCAACATAATTCAGGTCCCACAGTTTATTCTGGATCATGTATGGGGTAAAGGCGAGACATGTAAAATTGTTTGTACTCAGCCACGACGAATCTCTGCCACATCAGGTGGGCAGAACCTGTCTTGAGTATATATATTCTCTTTTTCCATCTATTCTCGATTTTCATGTATGTATAAATGTCTTTACTCTTTGATGTTTCAAGTGCAGTGGCAGAGAGAATTGCTACAGAAAGAGGTGAAAATGTCGGAGATACAGTAGGGTACAAGGTACTTACACAATCTAATAAATGGCTGTGCTGCTGTTTATTATTATTGTTGTTTGTCAGCACTGTGTCTAATTTAAGAGTTTCTAGTTAATAGGACTTGCCTTTACAATAATCTGATAATACAAATTTTCAATAAATATGATGATCATATTTATATATTATTGAGGCTTTTGAACTCCTTTTTTTTTTTATGCACTATACCCAAAACTCGCTCTAGAGGCCCGACAAAAGAAGCATAAACCCATTTAATCATCAGAATCAGTTGCTAGACAGATAAGAGAACATAACATATTCATGAGATCAAAACTCTTTTTTCCTACTGAATATAGAAGAGAGAAGGCCCGACAAAAGAAGCATAAACCCATTTAATGATCAGAAACGGTGTAATTTAAGTAGCTAGACAGATAAGAGAACATATTAACATATGCAAAGCGTGATAATCCTTCTGTGCTATTTCATCATCATTATCATGATTATCATTGTGCTCTGTGTGACCTCTCCATTCCACACCTCTCTTCTTTGTACTGCATGTATACTAGGCACATACCTTAGGCTGTGAAGATATTACTGACTTTATACTTCACGGGAAATGCTAGATACGGCTGGAGAGCAAAGGCGGGAAGCATTCATCTCTTCTGTTTTGCACCAATGGGATTTTGTTGAGGGTTCTAGTTGGCAGAGGAGCTTCTAAGAATACTGGAAATTATGTCTCTGACATAACCCATATCATTGTGGTAATGTTATCTCTAATTCATTTATATTATGATTTTCAACAATGTAAATGACTTCGTCCTGTGATTAATGATTGCTATACATACTATGCAAGTATTACCCCACATCAAATCCCATCTCTCGTATTTTCAAAAAATAGTATCTTTTATGTACATTTTGTTTTCGTTTATAATATAAGTTTTACAGTATCTGTATACCGTCCATTATTTGCTGTTCTTATCTTGAAGGTCTGTTCCTGACAAACTTGTTTTTACTTTTAGGATGAAATTCATGAAAGGGACCACTACTCTGATTTCATGCTAGCAATTATCAGGTGCCTTGCCCAGGATTACATTGTCTCTCTTTTGTTGGCAAGTGAACTTATGTTCCCTTTAGT
Organism: Fraxinus cuspidata; assembly: GCA_903798385.1. Taxonomy (NCBI): domain Eukaryota; kingdom Viridiplantae; phylum Streptophyta; class Magnoliopsida; order Lamiales; family Oleaceae; genus Fraxinus; species Fraxinus cuspidata. Next base: position 6,166 of record CAIGRP010029327.1, on the reverse strand, counting down.
CATCATGATCATGATATATTTATTATATAAAGGGACCAGTAAACATGTCATTGTTTGTTGCCTAAAGCAGTGCTTGTGTTTGCTAATATGATTATTGCTTTTTCTTTGAAAACAGCTTATTTGTTGAAGTGCTTGTTTCATCCTTTGCTATGACCTCAATTTTGATTATAATTATTATACATCGTATTCTACTATGTTGAAATTTTTGTGCTAATTTTGTTATTTTTGTCTCCAGAGACATGCTTCCTTCATATCCTCATTTGCGCCTGGTTAGTTTTTTCCCACGTCTTTTTTGTTTACCACTATGTCTTCCATGCAAAGTATCTAACTGCCTATTCATTTCCCTCTAGCCAGTCCAGGTTTGTTGAAATCCACTTAATTTGCTGACCACTTAAACTTGAACAGGTGTTGATGAGTGCCACATTTGATGCTGAACGATTTTCAGACTATTTTGGTGGCTGTCCTATTATTCTAGTTCCTGGGTTTACTTATCCTGTAAGTGCTAATAATAATGTATGTGGTGCTGATTTTTCTATGTATAAATTTAGTATATGATATGTGAAACATCTTTGCTCAGGTGAAAAGTTTCTATCTAGAGGATGTACTTTCTATACTGAGATCAACAGAAAACAATTACCGAAAATGTACTTCAGATGATGAGACAATGGAGGACTCTATCTTAACTGAGTACAGAGTTGCTCTTGATGAAGCTATTGACTTGGCTTTGTCAAATGATGAGTTTGATCCCCTCCTTGATTTAATATCTTCTGGAGGGGGTCGAAAAACCTTCAATTATCAGCATTCTATAACCGGAGTTACACCACTTATGGTATTTGCAGGAAAAGGGAGAATTGGTGATATTTGTATGCTCCTCTCTTTTGGTGCGGACTGCCGTTTACAAGCCAGTGATGGAAATACTGCCCTTGATTGGGCTGAGGGATTCAATCATGGAGAAGCTGCTGAAGTTATTAAAAAACACATTGAGAAAACCATGGAGGAAACGTTACTCAATAAGTACTTATCTAGTGTTGACCCTGAACTAATTGACCACGTGCTCATCGAGCAGCTACTGAGAAGAATATGTACTGACTCAAAAGATGGAGCCATTCTTGTTTTCCTTCCAGGTTGGGACGATATAAATAGAACAAGGGAGCGTTTACTATCTAGCCCCTTTTTCAAGGACGAATCCAAATTTGTCATTATATCTCTACATTCCATGATCCCCTCAGTGGAGCAAAAGAAAGTTTTTGGACGGTCCCCTCCAGGATGCCGCAAAATTGTTCTTTCAACTAATATTGCTGAGACTTCTGTGACCATTGAGGATGTTGTTTATGTCATAGACAGTGGACGAATGAAAGAAAAAAGTTATGATCCATATAATAATGTGTCAACTCTTCAATCTTCTTGGATTTCGAAAGCAAGTGCAAAGCAACGAGAAGGACGTGCCGGACGGTGCCAACCTGGGATTTGCTATCATCTTTACTCAAAAGTTAGGGCTGCTTCCTTACCAGATTTCCAAGTTCCTGAGATTAAGAGGATTCCATTAGAAGAGCTATGTTTGCAGGTACTTACCTCTCCCTTTTGCTTTCGAGAGAATGCACAAATACGAGTATCAATGATCCACCATGCATGGGGTGATGTTTCAATGTTGAAGTGTAATGTTTCTTTTGTTTACCAAGTGCAGGTGAAGCTGCTAGACCCATCTTGCAGTATAGAACATTTTTTGCAGAAGACGTTGGACCCACCAGTTTACGAGACCATACATAATGCGATCACAATTCTTCAAGAGATCGGGGCTCTGACACTTGAAGAGAAACTTACAGAACTTGGGAAGAGGGTTGGATCTCTGCCAGTTCATCCACTCAAGAGCAAGATGCTTCTTATTGCAATATTATTGAACTGTCTGGACCCGGCATTGACGTTAGCTTGTGCTGCTGACTATAGAGACCCATTCACTCTGCCCACACGACCTGATGAAAAGAAGAGAGCTATAGATGCAAAATCTGAGCTAGCTTCACTTTCTGGTGGCCTTAGTGATCAGTTAGCTGTAATAGCCGCCTTCGAGGGATGGAAAATTGCAAAGGGAAAGGGTGAAGGATCTCAGTTTTGTTCTCGCTACTGCATATCTTCTAGCACTATGAGAATGATATCACGAATGCGCAAGCAACTGGAGACTGAATTATGCCGGAGTGGTTTTCTACCAGAAGATGCATCTAATTGTAGTGTGAATGCGCAGGACCCAGGAATAATCCATGCTGTCCTTGTTGCCGGTCTTTATCCGATGGTTGGAAGACTGCTTCGACCTAAAAATGGTATGAAGCCCATTGTAGAGACTTCAAGCGGTGATAAGGTTCGGTTGCATCCCCGCTCAACCCTCTTCAAGCTACTATTTAAAAAATTTAGCGAGCAACCCTTGATCATGTTTGATGAGATAACTCGTGGAGATAGAGGTTTGCACATTAGAAACAGTAGTGTTGTGGGTCCGCTCCCCTTATTGTTATTGGCCATGGAGATCGTAGTGGCTCCAGCGAACGAAAAGGACTATGAAGATACGGATGTAGATGACAGCAATGAAGATAAAATAGAGAGCCGTGATAAGTTAATTGCTCGCCGTGAAGAGAAAATTATGTCCTTGCCTGATAATGCAGTTAAAGTCATTGTTGATCGGTGGCTCCCTTTCGAGTCAACAGCTCTTGACGTTGCTCAAATTTACTGCCTGAGAGAGAGACTCTCTGCAGCAATATTATACAAAGTAATTTCCTGTGGGCATGTTATACTTTTGTTGTTATAGAAGGCACTCTACAAAAAAGGCTGTATGTGGTTATAAAGTTCTTAATTTTATCTTGCGTTGTGTTGTAGGTGACCCATCCACGGAAAGTTCTTCCAGAACATCTCGGTGCCTCTCTGAATGCAATGGCCTGTATTTTATCGAAGGATGGAATGTCTAAGATCTCGTTGCCATTGGAACCCGTGGACTCGTTATCTACAATGATCAGTGCCAATATTGATCAGTCGAATGGTACAATGAAAATGGCGTTGAATGAGTATCCTGAACATAACAAGTCACTCACGAACAATGAAAAGGACCAGAACTCTGTCTCAATATCGTAAAGGTAGCTCCCCTATTCCTATACTAAAAGGGTGAATCCACATCTGAAGCTTGCATCAAACGGTTTCATTCTTTCAGGCTTCACTGACATACACAAGAAACTAGTAAAGGCACTGCAAAGCAGGAGTTTGCTCTACCTTGTTGGGATAGTGTTCAAGATGTTCAATTTTATAGTTATGGAGCTGCGTCGTGCACAAGCATATGAATCTTGTAGCAATATAGCACTAATTAGTGTACTTATCTTTCTGATTTCAATTCTTCAATGATAGCCTTTTTGAAATTGGCAATGCAGCTTGACAACAGGAAGTAATTTCATTTTACCAGCATTTTAGAAAACTTGTCACCCTTAAATCTTCCTATTTTTTTCTATATAGGAGTTGCCCAATGCCGAAGGCTGGCATCAAGGCAGGCAAATGAATTTGATTGAGTACTTGGCTTGTCCAACACGATCTAAATGTCAAGTTTCTCGAGTATAAGCTCGACTAACTTGAAAATATTGTCGATTTGAGTGAGTAGTAGTTTGGCCAACTTGACAAATGGTCAAGTTGATCTAGTTAACGGTGCCCTTTAAAATATTGGAAATAGACTATAATCATTTTTGAACAAGGTTTACTGTCTTTTAGCCTATAAAAAGGTATTTTTGAAGGAAATATTTGATAGATGCCTTCAACCAAATGTCTTGAGTATTCCTATATATAGTATTTGCCACATAAGGGTATACAAATAAATCAGTTATTAATAACTAAATGTCTAGTTACAAATCATGGTTCAAGTAGAGTATTCTCAATGTTTCGGATTGCAACAAGTTAATATGGCGCTCTCTGTCTTTTATCTATCTTAATATATAAATAATTAAAGTAGAGAGGAAGAGAAAATCTAATGATCCACAAGCAGAAATATCAAATAAGTTGTTAATTTTTAATCTAGAAGGAGATCTAAACATCAAACATAGATTTTTAAATTCGATGCTAACGAGAGCTTGAGTGCGTGTGTGTGTATATATAGGAGGTGGGAAATAATTGTGGATCCCAAAACTGATTAGAGTTGTTGGTAATTAGTGTGTTACGTCACCGGTACTTAGGAGATCAATTCCAATATGCATATATATAACATGCACGATGTCCAATACATCAACGACCACCAGCTTTGTGAAGTTATATCGTGTAGAAGTATCGCACACTGATACATCAGTTTGCCCTGATTGGAGGAATGTATCATGCGAAAATCCAACATGTCGTGATTTCATATTGATTGATATCCCCGCCGTATTTCAATTTTTCCAGTACACATAAAATATAATATCCACGTCCAAGATTATGACAACTCAATCCACCGCGGGGCATTCCATAATTAAGATGAATTCACAATCATTACTTGAAAAAATAAGTTAAATAAGAAAGAGAAATGTATCGCTAATTATAGAAAAAAAAATTATAACATACTTTTTTCTTATGTATTCAAGCAGCAATATTGTACCCATATTTCGTACTTCCGATATCGAGAGAAATTGGAGGCCAATTTTCAAGGATATCACTTCTATACTGACGACAAATTATGAGGTTGCTCAAATTTAAGGAATCTGGTCTTCAATATTAGATTTTGATGGTGCCAACCTGCACATTCCCGAGTTCGACCTATATGGCCCGAACTAATTGTATCCTATTTTGGCCGGTTTGAGTTCGAGTTTAGGGTTGAGGTCGGGATTATAGGGTTGAGGTCGGGCTAGGTCCCCCTATCCGCCTGCTTCCTAGACCCAAACTAACGTCTTTTCGAAATACTAATCCTATTCTGACAATAACTTCTCCACGTTTATATTAATGTTTCCTAAACTATTATAAATTTGACTCCAACTGAAAATGTGCACTTCAAATATAACACAAACACCTAACAAGGATAAGGAAGGTTGGAAGTTAACTTTTTCTAGGACTCAACCTCCTACGCCTATAAATACATAACATAGCCTCATTATTAAGGTACGTTTTTCATTGATATACAAGCATACAATTTCTTCTCTGAAACTCTCTCTCTGACTTAAGCATCGGAGGGGCGACGAGGACACACCTCGATGCCTTTGTTTCAGGTATCGAAGACCAGATCGTGCGGAGTTCAATCATCCAGTTCGGGTTCATTCAGGTACAGTTTTTGGTAGCATCAGATTTCAATCCTTATTACAAGATTAGAATCTTGATTAAAACTTACTATCCACATACAAATTCGTCTACGGTGCTAATAATCAAATACACATACAAAAAAAAAAAACCATCTGCATCAAGCATGTAATTTACTTTTTCTTTATCGAGTTAGTATTTTTCATCATTGGACAGTATCAACCTCCACTGCCTCGGGACACTATGGACCAAATCACGTCATTTTTGTTTAGCGAGAAGTAACATTTTCAACATCTCTCCGACCTTAATCTCTCGGGTGAGTACATCTCTGCTACCGGACCAAGATCCCAATATGTTGACAACATAGTGCAACGAATGTCGAGGAATTAGCCTTGAAACCCCTAAATGTACCTTCCTTAACAAAAGTGTATATGAACGGAGGCGAGACAAGTGATCAATGGACTGAAAGCCATTGATCACTATGGTTGGGGACCACGAAGAGAGAATTTTGATTTGATTAGCTTTTTCTCTTTTCGAATGATGAGAAAAAAATGACGTTTCAGATAGGGGCGGAGCCAGGAAGATACATTAGGCTGGGCTGAAAATTAATTTTTATTCAATGAACTTATACCATAAAAAATACTCTAAACAACAACGTAAAAAAAAAAATTGGACCCAAAATCGGGCAAAATTATGTCCGATTAACTTATTATGACAAAATCACTCAAAACCCATTGAACCGGCCGGTTCAACCTTAAACCAATGAACTGGTCGCGGTTAAGTGGTTTTCCCGATTTTTTTTCTTTTTTTATTTTAAAAAATTTTAACTTCATGAATTGACCTTATAAATTACAATTCAAAGGCTCATAGAAAACTATTGGATGGCATGCTCATTTTATAGATGCACTTCTCTCAAATGGTTTTATAAACTTCCAACGTGGATAGTGTC
>CAIGRP010029326.1:0-24229 GCA_903798385.1 Fraxinus cuspidata | reverse complement strand
TGTCTCCTTCTATTTTCAATAATAATAGTCTGACTGATTTGGACGTGAGCATGAATTCTTTGTGGGGTTCTCTCAGTGTTGACTTTGCAAGCGTTAGTGCTCTTTCGGTCTTGAATTCCAGCAACAATTAGCTCTCTGTTAAACTTGATGATTCTATCCCAAATCTAACATCTCTTTCCATATTAGACCTCTTCAAAAATAGGCTGCCCATACTTTCAACTCTCGATGCCTTGACGTATCTTGATTTATCTGGTATTCATTTCCAAAATTTTCTTCCTTGTAATATCTAGAATATAGAAGGCCGCACCTTTGCCAATTTCAAAGATAATAGTTTCTCTGGCCACATTCCAGAATCTTGCTTCATGGCCAAACCATGACTTCTAGACCCACCAATGTTCCCTTCAAGGCATGAATATCCATCTCCACTTGTCTCTCATGCTTCAGCGTTTGGTGTGGCTGCTACTGTTTATACCGCTGGTATTACTTAATGGTTTTCTTAGAAAGAGAATGCTGAGACGAGATGGGATAATTAATGACGGTGCCAATGGTAAGATTGTGATGAAACCAGAGTCGCCATCCAGCTATAGGCTTTTGGTAAGATTGTGATGAAACCAGAGTCGCCATCGAGTCTAGATTTTTTAGCTAAGCAAAAGCTTGACCTAGCTCGAGCAAAAAAAAACTCGAACTATTTTTACTCGAGCAGAGCCCAAGTTTCGAGTTTCGACTCGACTCGTTAACATCCCTATACAAAATTGACACTAAATATTTATCCCCCGTTTAAAAACAAAAATCTTCTTTGAGGATTAAGTTTGCTAATAAATGAAATGTTACGGATAACAGTGTTGAAAAAAAGTTAAAGACAAAAGTGTGACAACAAAAATGGATAAGGACTTTTAATGCAATTAAAATGTCGGAAAATTTAAAACACATATACATTGACAGTAAAATAACACCCAAACAAGCTTTTTGACGATTCTAGCATTATGGAAAAGGCCGGTGCAGCTCACATGACTTAATTAACGGCAAAAATTGAGGAAAAGCGTATATATGGAATAACTTTACTAATTTATGTAAGGTTCGAGATAAATATCCAAAAAATCAAGTGCCAGGCTTACTATTTCAACTTTCCCACCAAAAAAAACTGGTATCTCTTTCTCTGTCTTATTTTTCCCTTCAAGTTGTCGCGTTGCAAGAGAATAACAAGGTTGTAACCTATAAACAAATCCCATTTCATCCATATTGAAAACATCTTTTGTGAAAATCCAAACAAGAATTATATGTATAAATACCACTTGTTAGGAATAGAAGAAACGAAATTATATGGCACAATATGAAGTAGTAACGACAACACAAGAACAATTGGCAAATGAAGAATTTATTAATATGGAGAAATGATAAAAAAATATTGTGTTTCTAACTTGATTCAAACTTATACAAAATTATATGGAAACCATATAATTCGTGGACTCTATATATAGGACCAAAAAAAATATGTTATGATTGGAAAGAGGATAAAAAACGAGCCAAAAATAAGGAAAGATCTAGCGCTAGACTGTCGAATTCCGCAACCTCTTGAGGGTGTGTTATATTCAATCTTTCTAACCCTTTTCGAGAATAGATTTTAACCTTGGTATTGAATAGACCATTCATACATGATCTTCTCTGTCTAGAAATTTTGATGCTTTGTGATGCTAAACCTCCTTTTCCCATTAGCTGAGGATACTCCGATGATCATTTAGACGTATTCGATATTGTACCTTAACTAAATTTCAAGTGAAATGATGTACACGTAAGTTGGTGAATAAAAGGTGAACACACAACATAATTAATTAAAAATTCACCATTAAATTACCTTATCATTTACCAAAAAAGACCTAATTGCCCCCAAAACTCCAAAGAGAAATCTACAAATATGTCCCGCCTAAAAGGAGTGATGTATACAAATTAAAATATCTTCTTTCCAATAAGTTTTTCTCCTCTTACTCCTTATTGAGTATTAAATATATAGAAAATAAGAGAAGAAAATCCACATTAGGTGGAAGAATGTGTTGATCAAAAATTTGTGATCAACATTCTATAATTCCTATATTACCAGATTTTGACATAAACTTTCATATAAATAAGCGATATATATACAAAGACACGCAATATATATAAGCACAAATATGCTTGGGGATGGCAACATGATGAGTATGAGACGGGGTCAACCCTTTTCTTCTTCGTCCCGTCAGTATTTTTATCACATTTTCTGTCTCTATACCAAGTTAAAGCGGGACAAGGCCGGATGGGAGTGGGGCGGGCAGGTCCCCCGTCCCATTTATTGCCCTGTTTATATTATTTTTCACTTTTATTTTTTCTATCTTTAGTTAGTAATTATTATTACTTTATTTTTCAATTTGTTAAAAACAACTCATGTTCTCTTTTAAAATGATAAATATTTTATTTTTATTTGATAAAAATTTAAATTTGAAACTAACATTCAACGAGACATGTAGCGGAGCGGGAACTATGATTCAATTACCTGCTTCGAGGCAATATAACCATTTTTTGTGGGGATTAAAATCAGATTTTTAGTAATTTATGATTGAAAAGTTGTGGGTTCCTTAAAATACGTGATTAAAATTAATTGTTGACTTTGATCTAAATTGAAATCTAAATTTAATTTTTACCAAACATGAGCATATACTCACACAACCTTTATATATATTAAAATACACATGTCAATACATACAAAACGATACATATATACACACATAAAAAAGATAGTTAAATATTTTATTAGTGACTAATATTATACTTCGGTCACACTTTATTCACTGAAGTGATTATTGAATTTTAACATATTCCACTCCATCATTCATTCACAATGTTTTATTAGTCATTGAACTTTTAAAAAACTTTTGAATAGTCACTGAAATTTAACATGTTGCACTCGATCACTCATTCATCATGTTCTATTAGTCATTTAACTTATGCCACCATCACACTCTACTCACTAAAGTTTAAAATGATTTCGAGTGATCACTAGACTTTACTCACAGAATTCAACTGTTCAAAAATTGAAACTTTTGAAGTATAAAATAATATACACGTAGACGACGTCGTTCTTCCTCTTGAATTATCTTGTGACAACTCTAACAATTATATTTTTTAGTCTAATTAATATTATTAACTTTGAATCCAAAATTTCACCGTATGTTCGAGATATAATTATTTATTTTCTTGATTTTGGTCTATGATATCAATCGAAATAGAGAAATAATTTATTTATTTCATTTTCTCAAAACAAAGGATGACTATAATCTAAATAAAGATTTGTGTCAATTTGAAACTAGCATTCTTTTATCCCCTTAAATATAGCTTTTGACAACTAGAGAAGTTATATATTCTTGACTAATATCAATATTTTCGTCTTAAATTCGAGAGTCATTATCTATTCGATATTTATTTTATTTTATTGATACAAGTCGAATCTGATAGAAAATTAACTTTACTCAAAACATTATGAAGTTTAGTGATAATTCGAAAGTATATTTAAGTTCAACGAGTAAAGCGTAACGGATGTACAAATTCAGTTACTAATGAAAAATGATGGGTAAGTGATGAAGTACAACATGTTAAAGTGCAATGACAATTCAATAGCATTTTAAAGTTCAATGACTTATGAAACAAGATGAATGAGTAATAGAATGTAACATGTTAAAGTTTGGTGACCATTCGAAGACATTTTAAAGTTCAGTGTGTAAAATGTGACGGAGATATAAGTTGAGTGACTAATGAAACAATGAACTCCAAAAAGAAGGTTTAACAGAAATCAATTCTTCAATTGTAGATGACAAATTATGTATGTGCTTTACGGTGATATGAGGAACCATTTTTTTTTTTGGGTGAAAAAGGGAGAGAAATGAGTAAACAGGTAAGAAGGTTAACGAGCTAATTATACATATTTTATGGTAATTAACTATAAGACCCATTATTTATTCTAATAATTTATTTGAGTCTTGAATTGGTCCCATTAGTTTATTAATCTTTATTTCTGTTGTCCAATTTTTATTTTTGAATTAATTTAGGGGTTTTATAAGAAAAATTCTTTAGAATTTTTCAACTCGACGTCTAGGCTAAATCTAAAAACAAAACATCTTAAAACACATAATAAAATAAAAATATTGTATATAATTCGCTAAAACTATAAACATATAAATTTTAGATTAATGGACGTGTCAATCGTCTAGGGCATCAAGTCATATGTAATAAATATACTAAGTCACGACGAGGATAATTATATTAATTAAACAATAAATATAACGTTAATAAACAATCTAGACACACGTAATAATAATGAAAAAAAAAAAAAGCTCGCAACATTACATTTTAAATCCAATTTTACTCCAAAAGATGGAATTTTACGGTAATCTACGTAAGACAGCTTGAATAGAAATTTCAACTTCAATAATGCAGAGATCTCCAACTAAAAATCCCGGTTGTTTCATATTTGCGATTGAAATGAAACTAGGCCATCCCCTATTGCTGGTAGAAGCCGAAAACAAGTGATTGACTGCAAAAATATTGAATTCAAATATCATGATAACATTAGTAACATAAAGTTCAGAAACAGAAGAAAGTTGTCATCTTACGGAGACGTTTGAGATTGCCATTTCCATACTGGTTCTTTATGCATATGGAGCAATCGGCCTTAACTTTTTCACCCGAGGAAAATCCTACTTTATACAAGAAAATGGAAACATGACTTCCATTTTGTGATCTATTACCTTTCGGATACACACCAACCTTCCTAAAATTACCAACAAAAAAACAAAAAATATTGGAATCGAGAGGTCTAGTAAAGGAAAGATGTATCGTTGCATAAGAAAATCCCATAGAGGTGTACCATTTATGATCCCCAGCATTGAACTCTTCAGAATACCATATATTTTCCAATTCTGAAAATTTTGAAATCTTCAGTTCATAGTTACTTTCAAGATAGACAAGCACTCTCTAATTCCTTCGTTCTTGACAACAAAAACCTCCGCTCCAAATACACAACTATCGTCGACAAGGTATCCATTACTTGGATTTGTCAAAGTTTCCTTCATGATGAATTTGGAAAAGCCCCACTCAGGGTTTATAAGATGAAAACGTCGTTGACCTGCACCGACTGATTAACTTGAGATTAAATTTATAGTAAATGCTCTTCTATTCTATTTAGTAGTAGATAATACCTTTCTTAAACACATATTTGTCAAGTTTGTGATTAAACAGAAAGATGCTGACGACTGCATTCAATTCCCAGCCAGCACCCGGTTTACTTTTATTTTCTACAGCCAAGTAAGCAGAAACATGATTTGCTCCATCCTCTGCGTTTCGCCCTTCAGGATATATTATCAACTTCCTAATAGAGAAATTTACATGGAAAATTATGGAAAACAAGTGGGTTTGTAAAAATGATTATTGATAATTTGATAACAAGAAATACCATTTGTAGTTTTCGTCTGATTCAAATTCACTTGATTCAATCTTGTCTATACCATTCTCTGAAAGCAAGGAGAATGACTCAATTTTGAACAGCAAGTGTGCAGGAGAGAAGTCTCTTGTTTCTAACGTAACTTCTACCAAATTTGAGCACAAAACAAGTTAAAAATATTCCACTCTGTTATATGAGTATTAAGAAGAATGAAGAAGTACTCACCGTTGTCATCGCCAATACTCTTTAGAGTATCCATGAGGCTGCTTCGATCAAGAGAGAAGGGGCTCCTTTTACGCTCCATCGTCTTTTCCTCTATCGCGTCGTCTCACTAAATTAGAATCCAAACAGACGAAAAAGCTCACTAAATACCTCTTTGCAAATGACAAAAGGTACCAAATGAGATTTAAGTGGAGCACTATCTTATACTGCATTACTGCAAGATAAATTCATAATCTTTTAGTTGAAAAATTGATAAAAATAGTCCGTCTCATAAAATATACTATTAATGAAAAAACCTAAGGTTTATAAAATGGAGTCCAAATCGGGACTAAATGTCAAGAAAAGAATAGTGACTGATTTACACAAATTTAATAAAGACCCTTTACACTACTAAATACCTCTTTGCAAATGACAAAAGGTACCAAATGAGATTTAAGTGGAGCACTATCTTATACTGCATTACTGCAAGATAAATTCATAATCTTTTAGTTGAAAAATTGATAAATTCCGTCTCATAAAATATACTATTAATGAAAAAAACTAAGGTTTATAAAATGGAGTCCAAATCGGGACTAAATGTCAAGAAAAGAATAGTGACTGATTTACGCAAATTTAATAAAGACCCTTTACACTATATTTTCTATTTCAATAGCCTCTATTTGGTACGAATTAAAACTTATACTTAAAAGTTAAGTAAATAAAATTGTTCGATATAATTGAGAGAAATAATTATCATCTAGCTTTTGACTTCAATAATGTCGAGATTGCAATATTTCCAAAGTGAAGTCGAGCCTATTGGCTGGGAAAGAATAGCCTTTTGCATGCCTTTTAACTTTTTTGTTTCGCATTTGTGCATAGACTTCGTGAAGTCTTCCTAGAATAAGATAACAATTATTAGTCATTTCTTTTGTTTTTGTTTCTTTTTCATGTTTTAAGGTAAATTTTAGGGAGAATTGCATCAACCGTATCAAACCTTCTAATTTGTTGCAGATTTGATCCAAATGTGATTTAAGTGGAGTACTATCTTAAATTGCAAGATAAGTTCATAATTTTTTAGTTGAAAAATTGATAAAAATAGTGAGTCTCGTAAAATATACGATTAATGAAAAAAAAAAGGTTTATAAAATGGAGTCCAAACCGGGACTAATGTCAAGAAAAGAACAGTGACTGATTTACACAATTTTAATAAAGAACATTTACACTATATTTTCTATTTCAATAGCCCTATTTGGTACGAATTAAAACTTGTTACTTAAAAGCTAAGTAAATAAGATCGTACGATATCATTGAGAGAAATTATTATCAACTAGCTTTTGACTTCAATAATGTTGAGATAAACAAAATATTAATAAAATGATTAATAAAATGACTCTTCGAAATCAAATAAATTAAAATGATTAGTAAAATGTTAATGAAGAAATATTTTTTAAATGTAAATCTGCATTATTTCAAATCAAGTATGAATCATTTAAAAATAAAAAACAAAGTATTCGATTAGTATATGGTTTGATTGTGCCCCCAACCCAAAATGTCTGCGTCCGCCCTTGACTTCGATAATGTCGAGATTGCATTATTTCCAAAGTGAAGTCTAGCCTATTGGCTGGGAAAGAATAGCCTTTTGTATGCCTTTAACATTTTTGTTTCATAAATTTGTGCGTGGACTTCTCAAGTCTTCCTAAAATAAGATAACAGTTATTAGTCCTTTCTTTTGTTTTTGTTTCTTTTTCATGTTTTAAGGTAAATTTTAGGGACAATTGCAGCGACAGTATCAAACATTGATTGTAGTTTGTTGCAAATTTGATCCAAACCTTTCATTTGTGCCAACCACAATACCAAATCTTAATGAAATTTGCATTTTAAGTACATATTGATGAAAACCGATTCATTTGATTATTAGTTAATAGTAAGTTTTGACCATTTTATATAAGTGCAAAATAGTAACTTACCATTTTAATATAACATACAACTAAATACAACAACAACAACAACAACAACAACAACAATAATAAAAGCAAAAAACCAAACCGAAAATCTCACTCCCCACTCCAAAAATCAAACACAAAAAGTGCCACCGCCGACCAAAACTCTCCTGCCCCTCCCCTTAACGCCAGATAAAGCAGATATAAAAAAACAAAAATAAAAAATAAAACCATTTCACAGGCCCGTGGAGATCTCTTAGAGTGACCAATTTTGTGAAGGGCTGACTGGCAAAACTCCATTATTTTATTTTATTTTTTCTGTATTTGGATTTGAAATCAGAGATTTTGAATCTTAATTCCAAATTCAGCATGATATTTTGGCGATTCAACTAGAGAATGTGGGGGAAGATGGGCCTAATATCGGAGAATTTATTGCTAATTTCAAGAAAATAATTTGTTGGGTTTGACATGTTTTTATGAGAATCAAATGGGTTGTGAAAACTTGATGAATTTCGGGAATCAAGAATGGTTGGGACCTAGTCTCTAGGGTGTCCCTTATTCTATCCGTTAACATTTTGGGTCACGGACAAATGATTTTTAGAACGTTTGACGTTCAACAACTCATCTACATGTGAAAGTGCAAGATTGTTAGACGCACCAGCTCCAGCACCACACATGTTGAGGTGGAGGAAGCTATGGGCATCGGCTTGGCGGTAGTCATGTTGGGTCAAGTAACGAAATGGTCAGATTGGTCTTCCACTTGATTTTTGAACGGTGACGATGTCTATTTATATGTGGTTTGGTTTTAGGTTGGGTTGGGGTGGGGTAGGGTTGGTTTTTTGTTTTTATTTTTGATTTAATTATTATTGTTATAATTGTATTTTATATTAAAATTGTAATCAAACTGCAAGTTGTTGAGTAGATGGTGTGAAAGTGCAAGATTGTTAGACGCACCAGCTCCAGCACCACACATGTTGAGGTGGAGGAAGCTATGGGCATCGGCTTGGCGGTAGTCATGTTGGTTCAAGTAATGAAATGGTCAGATTGGTCTTCCACTTGATTTTTGAACGGTGACGATGTCTATTTATATGTGGTTTGGTTTTAGGTTGGGTTGGGGTGGGGTGGGGTAGGGTTGGTTTTTTGTTTTTATTTTTGATTTAATTATTATTATTATAATTGTATTTTATATTAAAATTCTAAAGTTACTATTTTGCCATTTTCTAAATTGGTCGAAGTTAAATATCATGGTCAACTAACAGTCAAATGGACGACTTTCATCCATTTGTACTTAAGGTGAAATTTTTCAAAAACGTTCGGTATCGTCTATGACACAAGTGAAAGGTTTTGACCAAGTATGCAAGAAAGTGAAATATTTGATATCGTGACTGCAATTCTCCCTAAAGTTTAATGGAGGTCACCCAACATTAAGCAAATTCTAGATCGGTTTGCCCATGTTTAAATGTCTCAATCGATTCACAGAACTTCTTAGTTGTTTCAATCTAGATTTGTTAACAATTATTAGGTTCTTATCCTTGCTCCATATCATCTTGCACCGAACGGGACGGGGATGTGACGAGTTCCAGAAACAAGTTCCCCACCTTACTATCTGTCTCATTTAAAGTTCATTTCAAATGTAAGTTTTTGTTTAACAAAAAGAAAAGAACTATTATCTTTTTTAAAGGGAACATGTGTTGTTCTTAACAAATTAAAATAAAAATTAATAATTTTCACCAACAAAAAAAATAAATAAATAAAATAAATAAACGGGATAATAAACAAGGAAAGGGCCTCGCCATGCCAGGGCGAGGTAAGGTGATAAAAATATCCGACTGGACAAGGGACGAAAATGCCCGACCCATCCTCGACCCACTCCTTTTCCATCCCTATATCTATATATGATGCATTTACATATATAAAGAATTGAATGTTGGCTATTGATGCAAGATATTCATCTAGAGTGTTGATGATATGAGTCAACGCCTCAGTTATCACTCTAGTACAAGACTCGCACCACAATTGAATATTGATGAAAGGTGATGGTGGAGGCCATTACAGCTGCAGATGATGTTGGTAACGGTATAATACTTGGTGTTATTTGATTAAATAAGAGATGTGATTCTAATTTTCTTGAATTCCATTCGTGGTTTTTCGAGTGAGCTTTCAATCTCCTAGAAATGATATCGACAGTGGTGTGTTGCCGACAATCGTGGTGGTGTCGGGCAAGGGCGGGATTGGGGTGCGGTGCAGTGCAGTGAAAGAATTCTTTTTGCTAATTACTTTTTATTACTTATCATTTTCTTTTTCTTATTTATTTCAAATAAACAAGGGCAAAATAGTCTTTTACAAGAATATTGGCTTTTTTGACGGATTAAATATATTCATATCAGATTTTTTAATTGCTTCATATTTTAAATGCGTGAAAGATTTACTCATTATTACATTTATTTCTTCAATTTTTCTTCGGATTATATCTTTAACTTTTTATTAATTAGCACATCTTGTCCAGATGACAATATCTGTTTGAAAATCCGCTAATGAGTAAAAGATTAGTTTGCACATTGTACTTTTGAATAAGCAAAAAAAAATAACAAATACAAAATTGAGACTAAATATTTCTCTTTTAAAGGCACGCTATCAGAATTTGTGGACGAAAATCTTCATTAAGGATTAAATTTGCTAATAAAAAAATGTTAAGAATAACGTTGTGTTGAAAAACGTTAAAGACAAAAATGTGACAATGAAAACTATTAAGGACCATTAATACAATTAAAATGCAGTGCATTTATTAAAATAAAAAATGTGTATATGTAACTATCATAACACTCAAACAAGCCTTTTGACTATTTTAGCATTTATGAGAAAGGCCGATGCAGCTCACACGATTGAATTAATGGCAAATGATTAATCTAATTGTACAAATACATTAATAATGAGTGAGGTGTCATTCATTTCAAAAACAAATTTTAAAATTAATGGACTGTCTTCCAACTCACAAATTATCAAAGCAGTTGTACAATGTGCATGATTGATGGCAAAAATTGATCGAAAAGCATCTTTATGGATTACTTTACATATAGCAAAACTTTATGAATTTTATGTATACCAAATTAATTTTTGTACGAATCTTTCTCAGCCCAATACCATTTTTAATGCCTCTGTGAGCCGCATTTCCTGAATTTCGAGTTCTCCTCCTCCACTCATCAACAAGCTTTACAAACAAACAAAGACATTTTCTTTCTGGGATTTCCAAGGCATCCTTTAAATTTTGGTTTATTCTTAGTTGATAAATTTATTATCTTTATTATTTCTTAAAATTTAATTACTTTTTTTGTGGGTTAAATCTACCCATGACCACTCAACTTTATACATAATTTTATCATGGTTACCAAATTTGATTTCATTTCATCATGGTCACCTAATTTCATATAACGTTTCACAATGATCACCTAATTTATTTTCACAATTTTCACAAATTTTAAAATGAGTAAAACTGTAATTTTTCATTATATATGAAAAAATAAATTTTAAAAAAATAAAATAAAACTTATTATTAAAAAATAAAATAAAAACGTATTTTAAAAAAGTTACTTAAAAAAATAATAAAAACTTATTTCAAAAATTTTTTTAGAATAAAAAAAAATTATTTGAAAAAAGGTAACTTAGAAAAATAAAATAAAAAGTTATTTAAAAATAGTTCATTAAAAAAATAAAACTTATTAAAAAAATTTTACAAATAAAATAAAAACTTATTTTTAAAAAAAGTTACTTGGAAAAATAAAATAAAAATTTATTTTTTTAAAATATGTTTTTAAACTAAAAAAAAACATTCATTTTTGTTTTTATAAAATTTATTTTATATATATAATGCAAAGATACAATTTTACTTCTTTTAAAATTAATGAAAATGGTAAAAAAAATTTGGGTGATTATGGTGAAATGTTATACGAAATTAGGTGGCAATGATAAAATAAAATCAAATTGGGTGGTCATTGTGACACTAAGTCCCCGTTTGACCACCTTTAATTTATAATACATTATTTTCTCTTCTTTTTAATCACATATTTCTTAATAAAATAATATTATACATAAATAAAAAAAATTCATTCTTTTCAACTACACATTATCCAAAAAAAATACTATTAGAAAAATTATAATATCAAATAATGGGGGACAAACAGTGGCTAAATATAAAATTGGATGGTCATTGTGAAACAAAATCAAATTAGGTGGTTATGGTAATACTAAATATAAAGTTGGATAACCATTGATGGATTTAACCCATCTACTATATATTACTTTCCAGATATTTTTGAAAGGTTTTTTTTTTGGTACTTTTATAATACTTATTTCAAAAGGAGGAATTTTTCACTTTGCACATTTTGAGATGGCCATTTTATAGTGGGTAAAAAATGTTCATACCTTTCATTTTTTTGATATTTTCAGCTTTAGTTACACATCTGATTGCACAAACCATCATTTTTATCTATTTTCATTTAATTTTTTAATAAAAATTTTTGAACTTCGAACACCTTTGTGGCTCTCATATAAAAATGTCTCAGGCCTTCTTATTAATGATTGACTTGACCGTCAGAGTACAAGTAGTTACCCAGAAAGCCACGTATTGCTAACGAATTGTCTAAGTGTGCGGGCAAGAGACTACGTGGAGGTGAGAGGATCTGGATCTGTTAAACACGTCATCCGTGCAAAAATTGAGGTCAACAATTATTGTGAGAAGTTGAAAGTTGAAGTGAGAGATTCAAATCCAAACATTAAATGTCACATGTTATAACTAATTAAATATGGAGACAGTACAACAAACACACAAATCATCGTAGTCTTTAATTTAAAATAACCCAATAGCATAGATCTAACTTTAATATAACAGAATGATTAAAAAGGAGATGGCTAAATTTAAAAAGTACCTTTTTTTTAAAGTTCATCATCTTCCAAACGAGGCTAGAGTTCATGTCATTGATGTGGTAAGGATAATTCCTTCGTACTTGAATTAGACCTTGATATCTATGAGTACAATTAAATTTACTTATAAGTAAAATAATACTTACTATAGTAATAATTTAAACAACGAGTTATTTATTCTTGAAACTTGTATACTTAAAAGCTAAGTAAATAAAATTGTACGATTTCATTGAAAGAAATTATTGTCAACTAGCTTTTGACTTCAATAATGTCGAGATTGCATTATTTCCAAAGTGAAGTCGACCCTATTGGCTGGGAAAGAATAACCTTTTGTAGGCCTTTAACTTTTTTGTTTCAAAAGTTTGTGCATAGACTTCGCTAAGTCTTTTAAGAATAAGATAACAATTAGTACAACATTGTCCTTTTTTTTTTNTCCTTTTTTTTTTTTTTTGTTTCTTTTTCTTGTTTTAAGGTAAATTTTAATGGAGGTCACCCAACATTAAGCAAAGTCTAAACTGGTTTGCCCATGTTCAAAAGTCTCAATCGATTTACGAAACTTAATAGTTGTTTCAATATAGATCTATTTAATTTTTCACACTTGTCCGAGACCAGGATTTTTTTTATTAATTTAGAGTTCTCAAATTCTCAAGAAGATGCATTAACAATTATTATGTTCACATCTTTGCTCCATATCACCCACAATACATTAAAAGATTACAAACCAGACAGGGGCCCCATCTCGCCTCAATCAAGTTTGGGGATGGGACAAATTGACAAAAATACTCGATGGGATGAGGAACGAGAGGGGCCGACCTACCCCCAACTTGCTTTGTTGTCATCCTTATATCTATATATGTTGCATATACATATATAAAGATTTTGGGGATTCAAAAAAAAATCCATTTTATGAATGTTGCAAATTGAATGTTGGCTATTGATGCAAGAATATTCATCTAGAGTATTGATGATCATGAGTCTATGTCGCAGTGACCACTCTACCACAAGACTTACTACCACGTGAACTCTTGATCATCAGTGCACTTTAAATGAACAACATTATTATTTATTCCTTCTTTTATGATTTGCCAATTGAATATCAATGAGTGGTGATTGGGGATGCCATCGCTACTACAAATGATGGTGGTAATGATATAATACTTGGTGTTATTCGATTAAATAAGAGATGGGATTCTAATTTTCTTGAATTCAATTCTTGGTTTTTGAAGTGAGCTTTGAATCTCCTAGAAATGTCATCGATAGTAGTCTATTGCCGACAATCGTGGTGGTGTCGGGCTAGGGAGGGATGGGGTGCGGTGCTGTGAAGGAACACTCTTTGCTAATTATTTTTTATTACTTATCATTTTCTTTTTATTTTAAATAAATAAGGACAAAATAATATTTTACAAGAATATTGAATTTTTTAACGGATTAAATATATTTACATCACATTTATCATAAGTGCATCATATCTTTTTTCATTAATCATTTACATCTTGTCTCCGATGACATTTTCGATTCAAAAATCCGCTAATGAGTAAAAAAACTAAATTGCATATTATATTTTTGAATAAGTAAAAAAATACAAAATTAGGGGTGTCAATTTGGCTTGACGGCCTGACGGCATATGGCTTAGCCCGGAAAAAGCTCGAGCCAACCCGTGTCAGAGGCCATTTTCGACCCGTGACGAGCCGAACTTTAAAAAAGAAAATAATAAAAAAACGGCAGACTAAAGGCTGAAGGCAGCAGACTGTTGCCTATGTTTTTTTAAAAAAAAAATAAAATAAATAAAAAGCTATGCTCGGCTCGGGCAAAAAAAAGCTCGAATTATTTTTACTCGAGCCGAACCCAAGCTTCGAATTTCGATTCGACTCTTTAACATCCCTATACAAAATTGAGACTAAATATTTATCCCCTTATTAAAAACAAAAATCTTCATTAAGGATTAAGTTTGCTAATAAATGAAATGTTACGAATAATAGTGTTGAAAAAAGTTTAAGACAAAAATGTGACAACAAAAATGGTTAAGGACCTTTAATGCAATTAAAATGTGGAAAAGAAATGTCGTGTATATGTAACTATCACTTATAACACTCAAACAAGCTTTTTGACAATACTAGCATTATGAAAAAGACCGGTGCAGCTCACATGACTTAATTAACGGCAAAAATTGATGGAAAAGCGTGTATGGAATAACTTTACTAATTTATGTAAGGTTCGAGATAAATATCCAAAAAATCAAGTGCCAGGCTTACTATTTCAATTTTCCCACCAAAAAAACTGGTAAACTCTTTCTCTGTCTTATTTTTCCCTTCAAGTTGTTGTGTTTCTAACTTGATTCAAACTTATACAAAATTATATGGAAACCATATAATCCCGTGGACTCTATATATAGGACCAAAAAAAATATGTTATGGTTGGAAAGAGGATAAAAAAGAACCAAAAATAAGGAAAGAAATATTTCTCGAAAAGCTAGCTCTAGACTGTCGAATTTCGCAACCTTTTGAGGGTGCGTTATATTCAGTCTCTCTAACCCTTTTCAAGAATAGCTCTCAAACTTGGTATTGAATAGACCATTCTTACACAATCTTCTTTGTCTAGAAATTTTGATGCTTTGTGATGCTTAATCACCTTTTCCCATTAGCTAAGGATACTCCGATGATCATTTAGACGTATTTGATATTGTACCTTAATCAAATTTCAAGGGAAATGAAGTACACGTAAGTTGGTGAATAAAACGTGAACACATAACATAATTAATTAAAAATTCACCATTAAATGACCATTTGTGATCAACATTCTATAATTTCTATATAACCATATTTTGACATAAATTTTCATATAAATAAGCAATATATATACAAAGACATGCAATATATATGTGTGTGTATATATATATGCACAAGCACACATATGTTTGGGGATGGCAACGAGACGAATATGAGACGGGGTCAACCATTTCCGTTTCGTCCCGCGAGTATTTTTATCACCTTCTCCGTCTTTATAACAGGTTAAAGCGGGACAAGGCAGGATGGGAGTAGGGCGGGCAGGTCCTTGCCCCATTTATTGCCGTATTAATTTTTTTGTTTTTTATTTATTTATATCTTTAGTTAGTAAATATTATTACTTTATCTTTCAATTTGTTAAAAATAATTCACGTTTTCTTTTAAAATGATGATAAATCTTTTATTTTTATTTGATAAAAAATTTAAATTTGAAACTAACTTTAAACGAGACATGTAGCGGAAGGGGTACTATGTTTCCTATTCCCGCTTCGAGGCAATATATCCCTTTTTGGCGAGGATTAAAATCATAGTTTTAGTAAATTTTGATAAAAGTTAATAAAATGTGTGATTGAAAAGTTGTGAGTTCCATAAAATATGTTATTAAAATTAATTGTTGACTTTTACCTAAATTAAAATTAAAATTAAAATATGAGCATATAAAATTAAAATTAAAATATTTTAATTTTTACCAAATATGAGCATATATTCACGCAACCTTTAGATATATAAAATACACACGTCAATACATACAAAACGATACATATATACACACATAAAAAAAATAGTTAAATGTTTCATTAGTGACTAATATTATACTTTTGTCACGCTTTATTCACTGAACTTTAAAATGCTTCCGAGTGATTATTGAATTTTAACATATTGCACTCTATTATTCATTCACCATGTTTTATTAGTCATTGAACTTTTAAAATGCTTTTGAATAGTTATTGAAATTTAACATGTTGCACTCCATCATTCATTCATTATGTTCCATTAGTAATTTAACTTATGCCTCCATAACACTCTACTCACTAAACTTTAAAATAATTTCGAGTGGTCACTGGACTTTACCAACTGAATTCAACTATTCAAAAATTGAAACTTTTGAAGTATAAAATAATATACACGAAGACGACGTCATTCTTTCCTCTTGAATTATCTTGTGACAACTCTAACAATTATATTTTTTAAGTCTTAAATAATATTATTAACTCTAAATCCAAAATTTCACCGTCTGTTCGAGATATTATTATTTATTTTCTTGATTTTGGTCTACGATATCAATCGAAATAGAGAAATAATTTCTCTATTTTATTTTCTCAAAATAAAGGAAGATTATAATCCAAATTAAGGTTTATGTCAATTTGAAACTAGCATTCTTTTATCCCCTTAAATATAGCTTTTGATGACTAGAGAAGTTATATATTCTTGACTAATATCAATATTCTCGTCTTAAATTCGCGAGAGTCTCATTATCTATTTGATATTTATTTTATTTTTGTATATAATTCGAATCTCATAGAAAATCAACTTTACTCAAAACATTATGAAGTTGAGTGATCACTTAAAAATATGTTTAAGTTCAGCAAGTAAAGCGTAACGGATGTACAAATTCAGTTATTAATAAAACATGGCGGGTGAGTGATGGAGGACAACGCGTTAAAGTTCAATGACCATTCAATAACATTTTAAAGTTCAATGACTTATGAAACAAGATGAATGAGTAATAGAATGCAACGTGTTAAAGTTTAGTGACCATTTGAAGATATTTTAAAGTTCAATGTGTAAAATATGACGAAAATATAAGTTGAGTAACTAATGAAACATTTAACTCCAAAAAGAAGGTTAACAGAATTCAATTCTTCAAGTGTATAAGACAAAGTATGCATGTGCTCTATGGTGATATGAGGAACCTATTTTTTTTTTCCCTGTAAAAAAGGGAAAGAAATGAGTAAACAGGTAATAAGGTTAATGAGCTAATTATGCATATTTTATGGTAATTAACTAATAAGACCCATTATTTATTATAATAATTTATTTGAGTCTTAAATTGGTCCCATTAGTTTATTAATATTAATTTATGTTGTCCAATATTTATTTTTGAATTAATTTACCCCAAAATATTCTTTTTAAGAAATAAATTTTCTAACCCAACGTCTAGGCTAAATCTAAAAACAAAATGATATCGAAATAGCTGCCACATCAACAAAGCAGAAGAAGGATTTAGTAGTGAAAAGGGCACGTAAGGCACCCACGTGGCTTAAGGAGTACTAGTGTTAAAAATTGGTCTACTACAACCAAGTATTTATAATTGTTATTTCTATTTTGTTTTGTTACAACAAACTGGACATATGTCCAATTGTAAGGCCAGGGGATATACATATTCGACAAGAGGTACGTGCATTGCAACCAAAATCTCTTATACAAGCTGTAAATATGGCTAAGCTGATGGAAGATAAATTCAATAATATGGGCTGTGCTTTAATTGTGATGAGAAATTCGGGAAGGGGCATAAATGTAAGGCCAAACTCTTTGTATTGATGCTCGACGAATATGAGAGTTCGGATGACAATCAGTTGTTGCAATTAGAAGGGCCTCAAGAAAATGAGAATATGATCGATGAATTACCATCGGCAATCAATTTCCATGCTATGGCTGGGCAGCATTCCTCGCACCCTACGACTGACAGGGACAATCATAGGACAAGAATTTCAAATTGTGAGATCCACTCACAACTTCATCCAAGAGTGGCTAGTTTAGCATTTACGGTTTCCTATTCTCACCTCCAAACACTTTTCTGTATTGGTTGGGAATAAAGAGTCCATGGCTTGCACATGGCGTTGCCAACAAGTACAATGGCTGGAACTACTGGGGCCGGTAGTGATGGATTACAAGGCTCTGACCATGTCTTTTCAGTGGGAAGGACAACAAGTAGAGCTCAAGGGCGAGTCCCTCATTGCTCTTACGACAATCCATTTTAACCAACTAAAGAGACTGGTTATAACTGATTCTGTCATGTGTTGTTATCAGCCAACTTCAATGGAACAATCTGGAGAAGAGTTAGAAAGCGAGATGGCTGGAATGAATGAGGAGATACATCATGTTTTAATCAGAAATCAGAATGTGCTTGAAAACCCTGAGGCTTTACTTCTTCAATCGGGACCATGATCATCAAATTCATATTATACCTGGAGCAAAACCAGTTAGCATGCAACCATATTGGTACCCCCATTTCCTAAAGGGAGAAATAGAGAAACTGTAGCAGAAATGTTGGCCTCTGGAGTAATAAGACCAAGTAAAATTCCTTACTTTTCTCCCGTGTTGCAGGTGAAAAAGAAGGATGGCACGTGGCAATTTTGTGTAGACTATAGAGCTTTCAATCAAATTTTCGTACCCGATAAGTTTTCCTATTCCTACAGTTGATGAGTTATTGGATGAGCTCTTCAGAGCCACGGTGTTCTCCAAGATTGATCTCCGTGTCGGGTACCACCAAATACGAATGAAGCCTCAGGACATTCACAAAACGACATTTAGAACTCACGAGGGTCACTATGAATTTGTTGTGATGCCTTTTGGCCTCATGAATACGCCTTTGGCATTTCAGTCTGCTATGAACAGCTTGCTCAAACCATTCCTGGAATATTTGTGATTGTTTTTTTTTTTTTTTTATGATAATGTAGTGTATAGTAAAACGCTAAATAATCACGCTGAACATTTACAACTAGTGTTGGGGTGCTTAAAAGACAATTCCTGGTATGCTAAGAGGAGCAAATGCAAATTCGCACAGAATCAAATTGAATATTTGGGCCACATCATGTCAGCCAGCAGGGTTACTCCTGAAACCTCCAAGATTCAGTCCATGTTACAGTGGAAAACACCAGTAAATATTCGACAGCTTCGCAGTTTCCTTGGTCTTACTGGTTATTACAATCGTTTTGTAAAGAATTATGCAACCATAGCCGCTCCACTCACGTCATTACTTCAAAAAGACGCTTTCAAATGGTCTCCAGCCGCTAACGAAGCCTTTCAACAGTTAAAATCAGCCACGACTCAGGCTGCAGTACTATCTGACTTCGAGCAACCGTTCACTATAGAAACTGATGCATCAGGGGTTGGGATATGAGCTATACTACAGCAAAAAGTTAAATCCCAAAATACAACAAGCTTCCACTTATGTTCGAGAGTTGTATGCAATTACAGAAGTAGTGGCTATATGGCGTCAATATCTTTTGGGCAGAAAATTTCTCATCAAAACTGATCACAAGGGTATTTGGGAATTGATGTCATAAACAATTCAAACACCCAAGCAGCAGAGGTTCCTGGTTAAATTAATTGGTTTCAACTTTGAAATTGTCTACAATCCGGGAGCCAACAATCCCGTAGTGGATGCTCTTTCTAGAAAGGATGAAGAGAATGTTACTTCCGAAATGCCAATAATGTAGTTGACGTTGGCACATCAAACTAGCCAGCTTTTTGAAGAATTGAAACATGAGACTAATCAATTACCTTACCTCATTCAATTACAGCAAGCCATTGCCCAAGATGGTGCAGCCTTTTCCCTGCATCGGATACACCAAGGATTGATTTGGCACAAAGTTCTTATCGTGGTGAGCTCGAAATCTAACCACAAGCTTGACATCATTCGAGAGTTGCATGACACACCTCTTGGTGGGCATAATGGTATATTCTGAACTATTGCTCGTGTACAAGAACAATTTGAATGGCCACGTATGCGAGAATATATTAAGCATTTTGTCCAAACATGCCCTATGTGTCAACAGACAAAATATATTAAGCATTTTGTCCAGGGGATATACATATTCCCTTATATATGTAAAAGCTTTGCGGGAAAGAAGACAAGCAATATATCCAATTTCTTCAATTCCTTCTTCTCTTTTCTGCTTAGGAGGCACACAACCTCGAATTGTGCATTAATACGTATCACAAAACATGTTAAAAACACATAATAAAATAAAAATATTATACAATAATTTGCTAAAATTATAAACATATTAAATTTAAATTAATGGACATGTCGATCGTCTAGGGCATCTAGTCACATGTAATAATTATACTTAGTCACGAAGAGGATAATTATATTAATTAAACAATAAATATAATGTTAATAAACAATCTAGACACACGTAATAATATTGAAAAAAAAAAAAAGCACGCAACATTACATTTTAAATCCAATTTTACTATAGAAGATGGAATCTTACGGTAAACTACGTAAGACAGCTTGAATAGAAATTCCAACTTCAATAATGCAGTGATCTCCAACTAAAAATCCTGTATAATTTGTAATATCAGCGATTGGAATGAAACTAGACCATCCCCAACTGCTGCTAGAAGCCGAAAACAAGTGATTGGCTACACCACCACCACTAGACGTCCCAACTCTGGTCTACCAACTCACTAACTTGATCGTCGGAGTGCTTGCGACCACTTCCATCCCCATCGAAAAAGGTCACGAGTGACAACGGTGTTTTATTACGTGTAAAAAAGAGCTTACGTGGAAGTATTATGTTGGCCACGTGTTTGGGTCATTTTTCGAAGTCAATAGTTTGCACTTTTTAAAAAAAAAAAAAAAATTACTTTTTAATTTTTTTAATATTTTTTTTTTTTTTCTTTTTCTTTTTTTNGTTTTATTACGTGTAAAAAAGAGCTTACGTGGAAGTATTATGTTGGCCACGTGTTTGGGTCATTTTTCGAAGTCAATAGTTTGCACTTTTTAAAAAAAAAAAAAATTACTTTTCTAATTTTTTTAATAATTTATTTGGGATGCGTTTTCACTTTTTAAAATTTTTTGGAATTATGGTTGCAACTAGTTCTTTATTTTTTTTATTTAAATATGAGTGTATATTCGTCATTCCACAATTTTTGATTTGGAAATTGAATGAAAATGGAGAGAAATGATAATTTGTGTAATCAAAAGCATAATTAAGGGTGAAAATGCAAAAAAAAAAACATATGAACGTTTTTCAAAATAACAATAAAGGTAGTGACATTACGTGCTAATTACCCTTTTAATAATTTTTTTTGGAACTCGTTTGCACTTTTTTCAAAAAGTTTGGGACTATGATTGCAATTAGTTTTTTTTTTATTTAAATAGAAGTGTATATTCATCATTTCACAACTTTTAATTGAAAAAATAGATGAAAATGACATTTTACGCAATGAAAAGTGGAAATAAGGGTGCAAATGCTAAAAAATGAAATGTGATAATGCTTGACACAATAATAGTGAAAGGTAAGAACGGTATATACTAATTACCCATATGTGTCTACTGCATATAAATGTTACTTTTTCATGGTCTGTCTACTATTTGTTACCTGTATTGTACATACCTCTATAGAAACATATTTCAGAATTTCCCTAGCAGTATCACTGAAATTATGGTGTATGACTCGATCATTTACATGGACTATTGATTGTATTGTGTGGAAAACGAGTGTTACGTTATGAAAAAGAAAGATTTCGTTGTTCAATTATGGAAGAGCTTTCTATGTCAAGATTGGTTTTTCCTAGACTTTGTTACCAATCTCTAGTGTAGTTTGCATAGAGGTTTTACTTGTTACCGTTGAATCGCAGAAGAAGTTGATTAGAGATTCATAATTCTTCTGATTCTTTCTTTTCGAAACAATTTGCATTGTATTGCATGATATTTATTATTTTCAGGCCTCGTGTAGTGATGCATTCTTTTGTGCTAATCAAGAATCAAGATTAATTTTCCAATTAAGAATGTGAACCCATGCCACTGATGGCTAATATTGATGATTTATATGCTGCTACTCTTGGCTATGGTAATTAATCTTAGTTTTTCTTGAAATAGTTGGATCACTAGTTGTTGATATTGATTGTTTGATTTTGACTTAGATTAAAATCAAATTTTAATCCGGACCAAACAGGGTAAACATATTCTCTGGTCCCATACCTCGGGAAATGTGCTCAGGTTTTCGAAAGGTGCCTTTACCAGACTCCGAGTACATCCAGCATTACGGAATGCTTGATCTATCCAACAATGAGCTAGAGGGGCCCATGACCATCCCTGCATCGATTAAGCAGTGCATTGTTGTGAAGGAACTATTGTTGCCGGGAAATAAGCTCAATGAGAGTATTCCAGATGAGATTTCAATGTTGGTAAACTTAACGTTGCTTGATCTGTCGTTCAATTCTTTATCGGGTTCAGTGGTTCCTCGGTTGTTCTCAATGAGACGTCTTCAAGGTCTTATACTTTCACATAATCAGATAAGTGGCTATAGTCCTGATAATATTGGGATGGAAATGCCGAGCTTAGCCAAGCTTTACCTTTCAAATAACTGGTTAATTGGTCCAATGTTCCCTTCTATTTTCAGTACTAAAAGTCTACTGATTTGGACGTGAGCATGAATTCTTTGTGGGGTTCTCTCAGTGTTAACTTGTTACCGTTGAATCGCAGAAGAAGTTGATTAGAGATTCATAATTCTTGTGATTCTTCCTTTTCGAAACAATTTGCATTGCATTGCTGGAGATTTATTATTTTCAGGCCTCGTGTAGTGATGCATTCTTTTGTGCTAATCAAGATTAATTTTCCAATTAAGAATGTGAACCCATGCCGCTGATGGCTAATATTGATGATTTATATACTGCTATTCTTGACTATGGTAATTAATCTTAGTTTTTTCTCGAATTAGTTGGATCGCTAGTTCTTGAAATAGTTAATGAAATTCAATGAAATCCATTAAAATTTAGGTATCCTCAATAACCAGTGGATTTATAAAAATTTCATTAATAGAGGAATTTTAAAAGATTTGGATGTATTTCCAACTAAAAAATATATATAATCAAATCTTTTGAATTTTTCACAATATTTCATGAAATTCTTATGCAATTTGTGGTAATCTATTCAAATCCACGAAATTCATTAGGATTTATAATTTTTTAAACTCACCAAAATCTTAGTTGAGGGCACCCGAAAACTGATTTGGTTTGATTTTGTGACTTTTCCGTGCAATTGGACTAGTGGTGATGGTCTACTAGTTACCCAGTTGGATCTATCATGGACCGTGTTACCTCTAAACCTTCCGTTCCCCAGGCACATTAAAAATCTTACTAATCTCTCTTTATTGTAATGAGCTAACTGGAGAGATACTTGCGGAGCTTTTCAAGTGTACAAAGCTGGTATTTTTATACCTTGGTGCAGGTAGTCTGACAGGTCCAATTCCAAAATCAATTTCCCATATCCCAATTGAAATTTTTGAAACGTGTGGTTGAACACTTGTGGGACTCATGAAAGATGTGGTTGATATTGATTGTTTGACTTTGACTAATATTAAAATCTGATTTTATGCCGGACCAAACAGGGTAAACATATTCTCTGGTCCCATACCTCGGGAAATGTGCTCAGGTTTTCGAAAGGTGACCAGACTCCAAGTACATCCAGCATTACGGAATGCTTGATCTATCCAACAATGAGCTAGAGGGGCCCATGACCATCCCTGCATCAATTAAGCAGTGCATTGTTGTGAAGGAACTGTTGTTGCCTGGAAATAAGCTCAATGAGAGTATTCCAGATGAGATTTCAATGTTGGTAAACTTAACGTTGCTTGATCTATCGTTCAATTCTTTATCGAGTTCAGTGGTTTCTCAGTTGTTCTCAATGAGACGTCTTCAAGGTCTTATACTTTTACATAATCAGGTAAGTGGCTATAGTCCTGATAATATTGGGATGGAAATGCCGAGCTTAGCCAAGCTTTACCTTTCAAATAACTGGTTAATTGGTCCAATGTCCCCTTCTACTTTCAATACTAAAACTATACTGATTTGGACGTGAGCATGAATTCTTTGTGGGGTTCTCTCAGTGTTGACTTTGCAAGCGTTAGTGCTCTTTCGGTCTTGAATTCCAGCAACAATTAGCTCTCTGTTAAACTTGATGATTCTATCCC
>CAIGRP010029319.1:0-14377 GCA_903798385.1 Fraxinus cuspidata | reverse complement strand
CACTGCAAGTGAGAAGAAGTCCTTGAAATTTTAGAAGTTGTACCCTTATTTTCGAACACAGGAGAAACATTAAACGGGTAAGGTTTCCTAATAGACTTAAGAGGACGCGACGCTGATGAGCTGGGTGTATTGTTGCCACCATGCTTTTCATATTTGAACACAGGAGGAACATTTGACGGGTAAGGTTTCCTAATAGACTTAAGAGGACGTGGCGCTGATGAGCTGGGTGTATGGTTGCCACCATGGTTGCCATCATGCTTTTCATACGGAGTACCAATAATCAACTCATAATCTCGGGCTAAAGGGTAAGCGTGATCAAGAACAGTTCACGCTTAAGATCATCTCTTAGACCTTGTCTAAACCTACTCAAAGTCAGGTCTTCATCCTCAATGACATGACATTTCAATCGAAATTCCTCAAATTGAGCAATATACTCAGCCACTAACCGATTCTCTTGTTTAAGGGCAAGCCATTGAGTAAAAACTTCAAAATCTAAACAACTATCAAAAGTATGAGCATCTACTTTATTGTTTCTAAAGAAACGCTCCTTATGACGTGGAAGAGAATGAGTACCGTGACGGTCATAATCTCGTTTTCGCTTATGAACCTGACCCATATCCCTACGATCGTGTCGAAAATATTTTTAATCACCTTGTCGACAATGATTTTGTTTATTATAGTCAAAATTATCAATTTTAGTCGAACGAGGGATTTGCTTAAACTTGTTTAGCCTAGCAGCTAGGCTCCTACTTTCTTCAAGATAAGCAGCCATCTCAATTTGGACAGCCGCTAATTGAGTTTGGAACTGTTGTTGGCTAGTGGTAAGTTGTGCTAATTGTCCGGTGAGGGCATCAAATTGGGATGAGTCAATGGTTAGATTATTGGAGCTAGATATGATAAGACGACCACTACGCAACTGCATCCACTGTATTAGCAACTAAATGACGTGTAATGAAGAGATCAATGAACAATAAGTGCAACAAATAATAACGTGAACATTTTTTTTTTAATTTTTAATTTTGGGATTAAATAAATCCAAATACGGCAAGCTAATACTGCTGATACATTTAAGATAGCAAAGCAGAGGTCAAATACTATTCAAAAATCCGATCACATAAAATAGGTGGGGTAAAATGAGAATTTAACAAGTCAAAGAATTTGGTCATGTGAACTTTAGGCAAAATTATGAGAATTTAACAAGTCAAGGGATTATGTCACGTGAACTTTAGGTAAAATTAGAATAACAACAGCACAAATAGATTAATCCATGCAATTTTAAAATAAACAGTAATATAAACCAATGATAAATAAAATAAAAACTTCTATTTGTTCGTTGAAGTAGCCGAGCCATTCAACCAATTCGTCGAAGTAAACGAACCAATCAACAAGATCGTCGAAGTACAGAGCCTACCAATAGGTGAAAGATATACCTTACGAGATGAAAATCGAGCTAGCTAGTGGTGCACCTTTAGTGTCCAGTCCCAAGTCTTTTGCAAAATAAGATATCCAAAAGCTTTTCCTTTTTCAATATCTCCTGTGTATGAGCAAAACTGAGCTTACGAAAGACAAAATGAGCAGGCAAGTTGTGCAATAGAAATTCCACCCTCAAGATATCAGAAAAGGGACTGCAAGTGGAGCTATGGAGATATAAAAATCTGCACTGTTTGGTGGGTCACTGTGGCTTCTTTACTGTCTGGTGTATGTTCGTGTCTCTGCCGACTGTAATGTTGAACAACGGTAGAGGCACAGGCTTTCGAATTCCGATTGAGTAGGCTAAGTCGTGACAGTATGGTAGTGAGATGGTGGTGGTGCTACGGTAGCAGTGAAGAGAGAGTTTGTGTGGAAAATGTGAGGGACCTACAAACTTTAGTGAGCAGTGTGGAAGTTTAGGTGTTGTGGTTTTGTACCGGCGCAATAGAGTGGCCGGCGGTGGGGTGTGTGACGAGGTGTCGACACTAGATGCTTGACCAGCAGCGAACTGGAGGAATGAGGTGATGACGGCAAGAGAAAACTGGCGGCGTGGCTGTCGGATTAAAGGTTTGGAAGAAGATGGGTCGGATTTTGGGTTGGGTAAATGTGTGGGTCGAGTTAGAGGATTGCGTTTGGAATTAGTGGGCTGGGTAGTGGGTTAATGAGTTGTGTGTGGTTTCTGTGTAATGGGTTGTCGATTTATGGGCTGGGATAATTGGGTAGGGTTTTGGGACTTGGGCTGTGGATCGTATGTGTCGGGTTAATAGTGGGCGTGTAGGGTTTGGAGGTCTAAATTCAGCATTAATGCAAGCAGAATCAACTAACGAAGCAACATTCCCTCAAAAAAATTTTTTTTTTTTTGAAACTGATGAAAAACTAGAACTACATTTTCGGGTGTGAACAATGTCCATGAACAGTACGTATGAACGGTATTATTTTTTTTTGCTGCTGCTACTTATCAATGCTGCAATTTTGGGTGGCTGAGGGCTGCTTTTATAGGCGTAAGTTTATGTTAATATAGTTTTATATTGGGTTATTTTGGTGGATGGATTATATATATGGTTTGGAACCTGAACGGTTTTTGTTAGGTTGAAGGTGGTGGATGGAGTGTTGGCCAAAGGAAACGAAGTATGTCTCTGATACCAAATTTGACGTAGAACGGGGAAGAAGCAGGAAGAAGCCGGGAGAAGAGAAGGGGAAAGAAAAAGCGTGAAAGAATGGGGGAAGAAGAGTGGAAGAGAGGAAACGTGGCTGCAATCCAAAAACAATTCATTCTTATTCAATCATTGTCTAATTCAACAACAATGAAAAATTCAATAAATAGTAAAAATTTAACCTACTAGTGACGGATTTGGGCCAACGCACTACTACAAGCCAATAATAGAAAACATAACCAATAAGGTCCAATAACAATAAAACTAAGTTTTGATGATTGAAGTCCGCATCAACATCCCTACCTCCAACACTGTCATGTGCTTAGATCGTTCCACCAACACCTCTGCACAGTAGCACTTCTTTTGAACTTTTTTATGCCCTTTTATTTTATTCTCCACTTCCATAAACCACAGGCATATTTTTGGGTTGCTTGATACTGAGTCACCAAGTGAGGCCATTTTTCACATTAAGATTAGAAGCGATCCTTTTGTCATTTTCTCTCTATTTTTGCCACTGTTAGATAATTTTCTCACGAAGTTTCTAGCGAGTTTGGCATAACATTATTTTGGCTTTTGGTAATTACAAGACAGGAATTGGTTGAGCTCAAATGGTGAATCGAAAGTTTCACTTTGATCTTGAGGTCAAGCTATTCAGACTGTTGATTCTAGTTGTTTGTGAATTGAATCAACTGAATCAACAATTTGAAAATTGTGAAATTACGGGAGAATATATTTTTTAAGTTGCTTAGATTGTGAGAAAGAAAATTGCTGGAACATTGGTGTTTTTGACTGACTTTAATGATACGAAATGGGATTTTTTTCCCCCCCTTCTTGTTCCCAAATTGTGCAATTTTTAGGTCAATGAAAGTGAGGTTAGGTGAAGACATAAAACAAGGATAAAATGCTGGAGTTGAAAGGAAGCAATTACAGCATGGTTGACTTTGATTTGCTGAGACCATTAATATATTTCAAAACAAACGTGATTCTGTATTTCTATTCCTGTACACATAAAATTATAATTTAATACTTATCGTGTAATAAAAAGGTGTAGTTAATAAAGCAATGATCAGTTAAGATTTCTCTGATAGCTGGCTCCAGTTAGTTGAGATGTAGGATAATGGTTTGGAGTTATGTCAACCAACATTGGCAGCTTGATCTGCGATGCATATGCGTAGAAGGATATCTGGTACCCTTTACTTTGTTTCTTTCTGGCAGCACAATAGAGATTTCTGTTTGATCTGAGATTTCAGTATTGTTCTATTAGCATAGAGAATAAGCATTTCGAGTACTTATAGGCAACCTAAAAAGTAAGTCACCGTTCTCCAACTTTTCTTTAAACTGCTTATGAGCACTTCAAATTTATCTCTTCTAGTAGTTTACTTGTGAATTTTTGAAACACTTGTAATCCACATATTGTTTAGAGAGGCTTTGTTCTTCGCAAGGTAATTTTATGCAAATTTCTAATCTGGGCTTTTATTGTTGCTTTTCGAGAGGACAGAAAAATGAAAGAATGAGACCGTATCTTGAAAGGCGGCGACTGCTCTATTTTAAGAAGATTTCAGCAGTTGCTGAGTTTCAGTAGCATGGAGAGAGATGCTGAATGTCTTAGATGAATAGATTTTCATATAATATGTTCTTCAGGAACCAAGTTTGAATTTTTACATATTATTCAGTGTTGATGACATCCTTTTTTAGGTTAAAGACAAAAATTACATCTATATCCACAGTTCAAGGTACACTGTTATGTGATCCAAAGGCATTTTATTTGGACACTACATTTTATTTCATTTGACAAGAGACGTTTATCCATTAATGTTGATAATGGTTTTTGGAAGTAAATTCCTTTCCACGAACATTGATGCATTTTCGACTGGTTCACCGAAATTATGACTGTGTCACTGAATTTTACATTGTCATACTTTTGTTTCGATCAAGCCAGTTGGGCCAAATATTTAGCTCGAGAAAGGCTATCACTATGTCGAAGGGATTATTTGTGTTTAGATTCTACTTGGCAAGTCAGTAGAGTTGAATAAATTGACTTGATTGGAATAAAGTACAAGGGGGCGGGTTTGTTGTAAGCAATAATTTTTTGGAGAATGTTTGATTAAAGAGTGAGGAAATTAGATTTACGTGCAAAATTATTTTATTCGAAGAATGTATAGTTAAAAATGAGTATAAAAAAATGGCTCGTAAAAATTGAGATACAAGTCCAACGACTCTACATTTTAACTTGTCTTCTCAGTAGCTAGTTACATTACAAAACAGTTAATTTCATATCACTTTTTGATTAACAATTAAACAAGCAATATCTTTTTTGTAATATTTTTTTGAAAAATAAAAAATAAAAATCTATTGATGAAAGCTCTAGTCGCAATAGCCGTGCCAATGAATCTCAAGACTCGTAATCGATTTATAGAGTGCGGGAGCTTAAAGTGTATATAAATTCATAAAACAGACTTGAAATTCACAATATGATCATTACCATATATTTCTTGTAGTCTCAATGACTCTACCGCACTAGTTTATTAGTAAAAGTAATTTTTCTCGAGCCAGACCATCAATCGGTGATGAGGTTTTACGATTTTTTCCTTTCGTACTACTGTTATAAGCACTTTGAAAAATTGTCTAACAATTAAAACCATATATGATCAAGTGTTTATAAACTTTCAAGACATCTATTATTTTTCATTTTTTTACTCAAAATTTTTCTTTATTTTTTAATCATACATTTTTCAAAAACATTTTTTTTTTTAAATGGGCATGAAACAGGGATTAAGAAAGTGACAGTTGCGTAATAAGAAAGAAAAAAAGGTAGAAATTTTTAATAGGTCAAATGGCGTGAAAATTAGGGCAAGAAATGTTGAAAAAGTGAAAATTTCCCCCAATTGAAAAAGTTCATAAGCGGGAAACCCATGACATCGCTCGCGTGCATTATGACACAGTCACGTGTATATGAGACCAGTGTCCAGCATCGTACTCTCTCCCTCAGAATCTCACGAGTCATTACACTCCCTTCCCCCTCTCTCTCTGGAATGCTGATATATGGACGTCCATTTTCACTCTTTTTAAATTTCGAACCCCTGTGCTAGTCTCCTTGTTTGGTTTTGAAATGTGGCAAGTTCTGTTAGCAGCAGCTGCCGCAGCAGGATCTGGGATTTTAGCCAAGAAATTCATCAACCCCAATGAACCAATTTCTGATACCAAACAAAATCCCCAAAACTCTGATCAAATCCAAGATTTTCAAAGTATTAGTGAATATTTACACACCCAAGATTCAGTGTGTCCCTGCAATGTCCCTGTCCAAGAAAATAGAAACGAATCTCAGAGTGAGGAGGTGGATAATGGTGGATCAATCTTCAGGTTTTCAAGTCACGGATCGAAGTTTAAGAACTTGAGGAAGAAAATGGGGGGCGGATTTAAGAAAAATGGTGGTGGGAAAATGGAGAGAAACTGTGGGTCTTTGGGTCAGAGGAAGAATTGGAGTGGAAAAAGATTTTCTGTTTGCTTGAAGAAGAGAAGAACTGGAAAAAATGCTCCAGGGAAATGTGAATCTTGTGCTTCAAAAGGTATTTTTTTCTAGGAAATAAATAGATAAATGTAAGAGCATTAATTTATACAAATCCACGTTAATAGATTCCCTGTTGGCTTTTAGTTACATAAATTAGTGGTATGAAGTTTATGTTTGTTTTCGACGGTTAATAAGTAGATTGATCTAATAAATTTTTTAAGAATCATTTGGAAAGCTTGTGTACTTATTTATTTGAATTATGTCTGCAACGTGCTCCCTGAACTGGAATGAGAAATTATGCTGATTAGGTAATGTCTTTGCAGTTTTCGAATTTTCATTCTGAACTCGAAATAAGCGGAGGAACTCATCCTTCCCATTGAAAGATCCTTGTGCTAATTTTGAATCTTATAGGCATGACATTCTTCTTTTGCACAAGTACAGACATATGCATAGACAGAAGAAGGAAATTATGGGAGTAAGAAATTGTCCAATGATATTTTTCTATTCCAACAACATTCTTGCTTAATATATTTCTTTTTTTAAATAAATTTGATGCACCGGTTTATGTGTAACGATAGTTAGAGTTCTCACCTATTTAAATGTAACGTTATAGCTTATATCACCTGTGCGGTCTATTTGTTATTGGCATCTACCTTGTAAGGCTCAATTTTTTCATGTTTTGTTGTGCCTTCCTTTTCAGACAGTTCCTTGGGCTGGGGAATTGGTGTTGGAATAATGTACATGATGTCAAGTGGAAAGGCTGAAATCAGTAGGCTGAACTCGTCAATGGACGAGACTACAAAAGTTGTTCAAGAATTAAAAACTGAAATATCTAGAAGGAAAGCCTCCCGTCATCTGCACTATTCAATTTCTCAGAACGAAGGTACAACAAATAAAATGCATATCGATGGAAGTTACAGTAGACAACTATTGACTAACAGAAGGGATAACGTCAAAGCTTTTGCTTTAAATGCGGAAGGTGAAGGTGCAAGTTTGGATCTAATGGAAGACCAGCAGCCCGAGGTGCTGGAAATGGATCAGCTGGAAGCAGAGCTCGAGTCTGAACTGCAAAAACTTCCTTGGTGTACCACAGAAGGTTCGGGTTCTGAAGGACGAACAGATATTTTTTATGTGAGTTTTGTCCTGTAAACTTTCATATTCATTATCCCTTTTTACATTTTTTGAGATAAATAGACGTGACAGTTTCGGCCACTAGGTTTATTAGTGCAAATATGAAGAAGAAAAAGTAATTTAGTTAGAGAAAAAATGGCTCACAATCTTTTGCATTTCATATAGAGAGGATGTTAATGGAGCGAACAATAAATGTTGTTTCTTGTGATGGTTTCTAATATTTAAATTTTGCCCGGCTAAAACAGAAACATGGGTGATGGGTTGGTTAGAATATGTAGGTTTGGCATTTGTTAGTAACACAATAGCTCCAACGCCAGGCAGGTGCTAAAGCCTGAAATGGCAATGACGGGTTGAGATAGTTAAACTATACAGTATGGATCTTGATCTGTTATATAGATTGTCATTATTTGCACATTCTATTGTTAGTTTATGAAAAGGGAAGTTCTGAAACTAGTGATGATATATCCATTGATTTTTTCAGTTTCTACTTCTAGGAAAATGTAGTTCTGATTCTCCAAAAAATTTATGTTGCTCACTAATATTCGTAAAATATATAGTGGGTAAAAATGGAAAATAAGATCTCTTTTTTCATAACCTAGAATTTGACAAGGAACATATGATCCTTGATGAGCAGGCTGAAGCTTTGGCTGAAGAATATCTCCAAGCAGATCACCAGAACTCTAATCCAATACAATTCAATGGAGTAGTGCCATCTGAACTGGATAAAAAATTGTCTCATTTGCTCATTGAACAACAGAAAAACCAAATAGTCGAGCTGGAGACTGAGCTGCACTCCACACATTCTAAACTCCAAGAGAAAGAAACTGAGCTCCAAGCACTCAAGGATTGTGTCAAGCGTCTCACAGAATTTTCACTAGCTAATGCCTCAGGCAGGAAAACTTTTTCTTTACATACTCCGTTTTATTTGTGCATAGTCACCAGGAACTATAGACCTGCTCATGCTATATGGTTTTTCCCCTTGAACTGAATTTTTTTGATCTTATTGTAAATTCTTGCACCTGATTTTATTTCCAGATGAAGAGATTAATGGCCAAGTGGAGGATGAGAAAACTATTTATGAGGAACAAGAGATGACGGGACTTGAATCAAGAAAATTAATGGTTGGAATGAAACGAGCAATGGACTACGATTCATACAATTGTTGCACAAAATGAAACTGTTTCCTCCATGAGCAATTCTGCAATTAAGAAGATAAGAGCTGAAATCGTTGGATGCCCAAGTTTATAAAATTTCTTTTGGAAGACCCTTATAAAAAGATTATATTGTGCCTCTGCATTCGTGTTACCTGTTCTTGCCACCCCACCCCCCTCTTAACATTATGTATATTGTAGTCTATAATCTATATCATAGCAGTACTATATTAACATATTTATCTTTTGCATTTGTTTTCCCACTGTCTAGAGCTTTTAACTCTCATCTTCAGTTTCCTGATTGACTCATTATGATTTTTGAAAATGAGAAAATCAGACCGCACAGTATACTCACATCGATCCTTAAAAACAGGGATTAAACTAGGTGAATCAAACGATTGAAGCAAATATCTGTGGAACCAACTACGGATTGACTTGATTTACTGGTCGACTTCTTTTGTTTTCCTTCAAAAAATAAGAATTTTTTGCTAAAGATTGACTAAACCTTGACATATACCGTGATGTATTGTCATGACTATTGTTGCCATTACAAAACTTTAATGTTTGATTATTGTTACATTTTTGTTTTTATATCGATAAAAATTAACTTATATTTGCAAGTTTATAATGCTATATGTATGCGTGTGTATTATTTTTGTGACTCTGTACCTTGGTCTCTTTCTTTTTTTTTTTTTCTCCCGGTGAATAATGCTATTTATCACCACTGTTGATCATCACGTGTCTGTTATATGTACCAGTAAGTCCACTACTACATTGTCTAATGAATAAAATGATGATGAGTACAAGACTACCATCATGGAGCTTCTTTTGGTTCTACTTTAGGAAGTTTTTTAGTTGTGTGGGTAATGATTCAACACTATAACCTCATCGCTTGGACCCTATACCCATGGGTTTTGGTACTTTTTGAGCTCAGTGCAGCCTCAGGCA
Organism: Fraxinus cuspidata; assembly: GCA_903798385.1. Lineage (NCBI taxonomy): Eukaryota > Viridiplantae > Streptophyta > Magnoliopsida > Lamiales > Oleaceae > Fraxinus > Fraxinus cuspidata. Next base: position 5,015 of record CAIGRP010029319.1, on the reverse strand, counting down.
AAAGGCTCTGTTCGTTCCGAGAGGTGTAAGGCTTAGAACAAGAGTACAGATACCAACGGGCACCGCATCATGTGGAGACCTTGGCTGGTGAAGTTAGCCTAACATCTAGCTTAATAAAGAGGTGCGGAAGCCTAGGAAGCTATTGAAATGACGGAGCAATATTTTATTAAGATAGAAGAGGCAAAGAGATCCGCAACTTTCACGGTGATAGGAGCTCGTTTACGCACTCCCCATTCCTCCATTGCTATGTGCCTCGTCCTCTTGACTTGATATATCAGGAAGATTACAACCTATAGTGGATCGCCTTTTGCTTATGTATGCAATAGAAGATTAGGTTCTAATAGCTATATAAGAAGTAAAGTAGTAACTTCCATTGTTCAATAAGAAAAGATTTTGTCTAATTCTTTTGAACCATTGAACAAACTTGGGTAATATTAAAACTGCATTTCAACTTCATTGGACAATATGGCCGTGACTTTGTGTCCTTACTGTTACTCCGGTGATCATAAACAGTAATGATGAATACCATTATTCTTTTCGGTTCAACACTTAGTGTAATTTAAAATATTGATAGCTACCTATTGCCGACCTTGTTAGTCAAGCTCCTTCTCGAGTGCCACAAAGAATTTCTGAACCACAGCTGACTTTTTTGTTCCTTGTTGATAGAGGATGGAAGATTAATCCAATGCCTTAATAGAATTACTAAAGTGCACGTGACTACCAAATCACCTACTCAAAATTCCAAGGTCAAATTTGTAAAGTAGTTTGCACATCAAATCTTAGTTCCTGGTGGTTGTTTTTGCAAATTAAAAGATAAAAACAGAGGTAGAGCCATGGTAGGTTATTGGCTTTTCACATCTTCTGAGGGGGGAAGAGCCCACTCTTGGGCCCTCTTTGGAAAGAGCTTTTATATTTATATTTTAAATTTTGAAATATTATTTTTCAAAATGAATCTACTTGTTAGTTCTCTGAGAACAGTAGTTTATGAATCTGTAATCTATTTTTCTTATTAAAGGGGGTTTCGTTCTATATGTATTTGGATTAATATGTCGGAGTGAACTAAAGATTTCCTTTCTTCTTTAGTTCTCTTTAGTATTATGCATCGATTATCATGTCTAGTCTTTTTTCTTGAATATGGGTGGAGATGTACATTTCTCAGCATTCTTGGAAGAAAAACAATGGATCTTGGTTGATTAATAATTGAAAATTTAAGACATATTTAGCAGGTTAGTCTTGACTATGGATATTGGTCTTTTTTTTATAAGCCCCTTTTTTTCATCGGGTCCAAGTAGAGACTTCAATATATCAGAGGTGTTTCTTCACTGTCATAGTTTAATTAATCAAATGTAGTTTGATTAGAGTGAATATGCACATTTCTTGAAAAGAAAAACTTGGGTCTATCAAAGTAAGGTGGACACCAAGCACTGGTGCTAATGTTTTGTGTTAGATTAATGCTTCTTAAACCTTAAATTTGTGCGATATTAATCAATGAACACAGAAGTGATAGCTGGTCCACTTCAATTGATCGTTCATGAATGTACACAAAAAAAGTAACTCGGATCAAAAGTTGGAAATAATTTCTCACTTTAAAAAGATGTGCTAATCACCAATCCAATCATATAAAGTTGATGTATAAATCTTAACCACTTCTTCTTCTTCAAGCAGCTTCCTCAAAACTTTTGCTACCTTACAACATAGTAAAAACAAATACTGAACCAAGTGATTATAATATTGTACAGCTTCTTTAATGAATAATGATGCATCTCACAGTAATTACTGCTAATTAGGATTTACAGTGAACTTGACCTACGGAAAGATGTGTGATGAAAGGATGGGATGGGATTTCCCATTAAGCATTGCGTCTATGCTGTTGTAAAGCAAAGCACAATCATAAAATCTTGAAATTATAAAGTCTATGCGTCACTGTTCCATCCAACCGTGCAAAATTGTAATATAAAACAAACACGCCAGAACGAAGATAGAAAAAGTGGCAAATATGGAGTAAAGAACTACGTAGAGAAGACTGAACAACATCAAGCAGTAGAAAGGGGAGGCTAAGAGGTAATTTCTTGGTTGTAGATACAGTATAGTTTGTAGATATATATATATATATATATAGAGAGAGAGAGAGAGAGAGAGACGATGAAACGTATATCAAAGCCAATATCAAGTCCAAGCAGGGCGGAGAACTTTCCGCCACCATTGATGAGATTCTTGAGGAGCAATGGGGGGAGTAGAAGCAGAGGAAGGTCCCATTCGAGTCCCATGTTTCGCATGCGAAACAAAAAGGATGCAGCGCTGGTTATTGAACCATCTTCTCCAAGAGTCACTTGTTTTGGACAAGTCAAGGTTCAAACTTCTTCCTCCAAAACAACCGCCTCACCACGACCCAATAGTGGTTCCTCAGCCGCCGCATATCGCCCCTGCCGGTGGTTCAACAGAACTCTGTTTTGCCATAATATAATTTCATCGAAATTTCACAGACCAAGGCTTTTACGAGAAATGGGATTGTGTTTTGGCTCTGGGTTTTGCAAGAAAGTTGATACAAGAGAGGATTCTTGCAGGGTTGATTCGAACCAAGGAAGCCAAAGGAACCAAAACCATAAAATTGATAGGAATAATAAGAATGTTGAAGCTCAAGTTCAAGAAAAGAAAATGGATTTTCTTGATTCTTCACCCCCAAAAAATGCTTTACTATTGACTAGGTGCCGTTCTGCTCCTTATAGACCTTCATCATTAGCAGACCAGTTTTGGGGTTCTCCATTAGCCTCAACAGAAACAGAGTATGACACAAAAACTGAAGAAAAATCAGAGCATGAATTACAAAATCCCAGTTGTGAAAATGTGATGCTGGATTTAAGAAGAAATCAAGAATATGAAAATTCAGTGAATAATGTTCAAGATTCAAAAGAAAATGCAAGATGCCAAGTGGCAGTGCATCCTTTACTACTCACAAGGTGTAGATCAGAACCAGCTAGAACAGGGGAAAGGCTTAATCCAGATATTAATTTCTGGAGGCAAAGAATGTTGAATTAGGTGTAATTAGCCCTGTTCATAACACAATTCAATAGAAATTGAGTCCTTCAATTTACTAATATTGTAATTAATTTTGTTTCTCTTTTATTTTTTTAACAATTATTAATTTATAGCATGAATGTTACTACTGAACTACATAGAAGTTTTCAGAAAAGTATTATCTTTGATTTCAGTCAGCAAGTAGGATGTTAGTGGAAAATTGCCTTTAATATGCTTCGATGATTTTTCGGATACTTTGACTTGAGAGAGATACGATTACCGAACATAGATAATTAAGATGTCATCGATGCAAGATGTTGTGTACCAAGTCGAGAAACCTAAGCAACTAATTTGTAGTACCACTTCATCCAACTCAAGAGTAATCTTTTTGGATTTCTTTGCGATCGAGCAGAGGATGCCTTTCTTTGAGAAGCAATCTCTTGCTTCCTTCAATACAAGAAGCAAGGGTAGTTGAATAGCAAATGGATTTTCCACTCCGGATAACATAGGGCTTGCAAAAGAGTAGTTGAAGAAGTTCATCTTAGCCTTCGTTTCTACCAAAGAAAGCAATGCAAACAATTCAAAACGTAGTAGATAATATCTTTAATGCAAGCACTCTCTGTCGATCATATCAATTTTTCATAAGGGTTCGAATATGAGCATGTTTATTAGAACAATTAAGAAGATATACCATAAATCAAATATGTATTACAACTATCTACTTTTCTATTTGAGATTGATTTTAGAGTCAAATGCCTTTAGGTGTTTGGTATTTTTTTTTTTTTTNCCTTTAGGTGTTTGGTATTTTTTTTTTTTTTATTGAATTTGTACCATTGACAATAGTATTTATCATTTAAGAAGCAGCAAAATGATAGCTTTTCAGATTCTACTTTTAGTTTTAATTATATTGATATTGTGATTTTTATTCGTTACACTATACTTTTATACTTCTTTTTATATTTAATAAAATCTACGTAAGTAAATTGAGCTAAATAACAACTTCAATGTACATTCATAAATATGTATATATTTTTTCATTTAAGCCTCAAGTACATGCTTTTTTTAAAGGGATTTGTACAGGTTGTTGTCGTGTAGCACCCTATTGGCCTTTTTGTTTCCCTTCCAATGCAAACCCGTCAAGTGTTTTTCCTGTAACATATCTGTCCACAAATTATGTACTCATGGCTTTGTTCATATTTTTTCTATATTTAATTATTGAGTATACTACAAACAGTAAATATCTTTGATAGAGTTCTACGTTTAAAATTGGGTTGATTTCATTGGTGGCCACCCAACTTTAAAGTTGATGTCATCATGGCCATCGAACTTAATTTTTTTTTCATCATGACACTGAACTTTATACTTAGTGTCACCATAACCACCAAATTTAATTTTATTTCATCAAGGTCATTCAATTGCATATAACGTTTCACTATGGCTACCCAATTTCATATAATATTTTACAATGACCACTCGACTTCTTTTTACTATTTTCATTAATTTTAAAAGGGGTAAAACGGTAATTTTGCATTATATATATAAAACAAAATTTTTAAATTTTTTTAAAAAACTTATTTAAAAAAATTAATTAAAACAATAAAATAAAATAAAAACTTATTAAACAAACATTTTTAAAATAAAATAAAAACTTATTTAAAAAAATGTTCTTAAAAAAAATAAAAAAAAATTATTTTAAAATAAACGTTTTAAGTTTTTTTTATATAAGTTTTTATTATTATTTTTTTAAATTTAATTATATATATATATATATATATATATAAAATGCAAAGTTACTGTTTTATCCCTTTTAAAATTAATGAAAATAGTAAAAAGAAGTCGAGTGGCCATGGTGAAATATTATATGAAATTGGGTGGCCATAGTGAAACATTTTATGTAACTGAATGGCCTTGGTAAAATAAAATTAAATTAGGTGACCATGGTGACACTAAGTATAAAGTTCGGTGGTCATGGAGAAACAAAATTAAGTTTGGTAGCCATG
>CAIGRP010029304.1:12588-29271 GCA_903798385.1 Fraxinus cuspidata | reverse complement strand
ATATTTACAATGTGTGAGATCAAAGGGCTTAGATGAAGTTGCGGTCCTTGACACCTAGACTAGTGGCATCGTTCTACTAATTTCGCTTACATAATAAAGATTTTGGAATCCGACTAAGGTTAGTGGCTAAAATAATAATAGTTTCGCTGAAGGTATAATATAATGTTTTATTTAAAATTGTTCAGAGTCAACAAAAATATAAAATAATAATTGATTTAATATGTAAGATTTTATAATTTATATTAAAAAAACATTTTACGAGACTCCTATCTTTTCCCAATATATATAGAAAATGCATCGAAAGTTGATTTTTTTTTTCCTTCGTAAATAAAACCGAAATTAACATCCCTAATTTTTTTTGAAATGCATACGCCATTATTTGCTATATTGATGAAGTTCTATAGGCATTCCTCGTCCTTATTTCGAAAGCTAGTCCAACCTTACTATTAAACTTATAAGTAAGAAAAAAAGTAATATCCCACATGTTGCATGGTGCCATATTGAAAGATCGTCAAACTTGAGAGGAAATGATGAAATAAATTACATCAACAAATGACAATACAGGTTTTTTTCAAGATAAACAAGATTCATTACACTGAAATTACAAAAATCCGCAGCAAAAAAATTAGAGAAATCACAGAATTTGTAGGATAAGCTACTGAAGGAAGTCTATAGTGAGACGAAGAAATTTGAGAATAACTCCACGCAGAATTGAATAGCACTTGAATGAATCCTGCACATGATCTCCAAACAGAAATCAAAATGCATTTAACATCTTCCATCAGTTGGCAGTTCTGCAGTCCGACATCGTCCAACAGCATAATACGACGAACTTCATCTCCAGGCTTCAACCCGTTCTGTTTGTGAATTTAAGAGGCTAGCTATGCTTTTTTCCTTGCTCTTTTCTGAGTTCTCGGAAACATGGATTACAGTTGGCTGAATAACCTTTTTGGCTGTGTTCTTACTTGATTGTCCCATTTTAGTCCTCCGGCTTTTTGATTGGGACCGTCTGATTCTCACAGAAGTGTTACCGTCTCCAACTCTATCCTTTGTCGAGTCAACATGATTTGTGATATTTATAGGGCAAGTCATAGCCATATGTTCCTTTCCATCGGGAAAGATATTCTCAATAGAACTTAGAAAAGAAGGCGTTTCATTGCTAGTACTGTTAAATACTGCCTGGGAAGAGTCTTCAGCATCATTAGGTAGTGGTTCGTTGGTTACAACTTGGTCATCTTCACTTACCTCAATGGCCTTCCGGGTTATTGGTTCCCAGGTCCCATGATGATCATCTTTATCAGCTGGCTCAATTTGTTTTACACGAGCTACATCTACTACAGAATCTTCTCTTTCTCGCAAGGTTTTCTCTATCAGAGTCTTCAGAAAATTCATTACTTTGACTGCATGCATTAATGCTGTCAAAGGGTCGGACATCTGAGCCCAGTAAAAAGTTAGCCATCCTCAAACGTATTGCGGAAATATAATTCTCATAGGAAAAGGAGACTTTTTATTCCTAGATTATGCTTATAGACTTAACTGATTACAGGAGGACAGTCGATTTCTACTCACCTGAGTCATGTTTGGTGCAAATACCATGGCAATATTACGTGCATTCATTTTATTCAGATGTTCAAACTGAGCAACATCGGCCATCAAATTTATTGCCCAGTCCAATAGCGCAGCCTCTGTAGGCGGGAGTAGCCTTGCAAGCTGAGTGCACTCGTCTTCTGATTGTGCCTGCATAACTTGCTCCGGTGAAAGAGGGTCCAATACCCCTCGTGGGAGTTCTCTAAACCAAGCCTACAGAGAACCAACACTATTGAGTTACTGCAACATTTATCAGATGAGCTAAAAAATCAGAAATTCCATAATTCACTAAATGTATGTAGATGCATAAAATAAAGAGGCGTGTATAAGAACAACCAGCAGAATGGCTACTTTGCTCAACTCTGAATATCTTTTGAATTATCTTCATGCTATATGGCATAATAATGGATCAATAACCTATATAAGAACACTTTGTGATGCAAAAAGAACGAAAGAAGAAGATCAAGTCATAGAGCAGTACCTTAATAAGACCTGCTAAACAATGAACATCAATGTCATCAGGCACCTCTCCATTATTTAGTTGTTCCCTAACATACTCTTCCTGGCCATTCTCAGCATTAATTCTAAAGATTCCTTCCGCCTGCAAATGGCTATGGATTAATGAATTTCTCCCAAATTTGAACAGTATAAACATAGAAAGATTTTAACTACTTAGTCGAATATTCTGTTTTATATTAATTTTAAGACCAAAAAAGTATTTTTTTCATAGTAATAGTGTGATGTTACCTGCAGCCCACCTTGGCGATACAAGCGTCTTTGCATCATAAGAAGTATTGTAGGCATACAATTACCTCTGGAGTCGAAAGAAAGCTGCATAGAATCTGTCGAAACTCCAAAAACTCTTGTACTATACAAAGAAAAACATCAAAGTTATAAGTATAACGTAAAATTGGGCAGCGTACACTATCTGATAGCCAATCAAAAATTATGAAAATCGAAAAATAATATCATTTTAAGGCCTCATAGCCTTATAGATTAGAAACACCGCGCAAAAATTACATTCCATGATGTAATAACATATGTAAAGAGTTTAAAAGAGGCAATACTTCAGTTCCATGATAATGTTTTGTAATTACTTTGAATCAAGAACTGAAATGCAAATAGTTAAAGATATATAAAGATTCCGGTGGTCTCAGTGACATTTTCCGATTCATTTATAGCTTGATCGTGTAACTAGAATGAACTATTTACTTCTACTTCATCTTGACAGTTTCATCAAAAGAGAGAGCTACACAAATAGTGTTTCTAGTCAATCTCATATTTCGGTTAACCACCTCGTCTTAAAAAAAAAAAAACTTTTAGTATCATGTTCAAGTTAAGATATTTAACAGCAAAATGAATCGAACTCGTGACTCGATTTGGTGGTGGGGTGAAATTGAAAACATTAACTAAACCTTGCACTTGGAGGTCTTCTAGGAACTTCAGGTTCAAACTCAACAGGGAGTCCAAGAAACCCATTGAACCTATCAAAAATGACATGAGCTACATGTCTGACATTTGTAGGCCACCCGATCTCCATCAGCCTCTCAACGGCGCCACTCTCCGCCGCTGTACTTCGGCAACCCACCAAAGATTTCCTAAAAACACTCACTAAAACTTCCAAAACAGAAAACTGATCCCCCTCTCCTCCTTGTTGTTCCACCTCTTGTATACAATTATTTCTCCGGTAAAAAGCTACAGGGCGCCCATTAATAAGGGATTCATTGTCAAGAAAAGGTTGTTGGTGAAACCCATCAATGTTTGATGGCAATACACGCGTAACGGAGCTTGAAGTTGAAGACAAATGTGGTGGGGAAGAATGCAATGTGTCTCTCATTTCTTGAATTGTCAATAGTGCGTGTTGTGTGCGTTTCAAGATTGGGGTTTTATTGGAGGGAAAAATGGCAGAGTTTGGTGGTGGGGGGGAATTTATTGTAGATGGTAATGATGGTGATTGGTTTGGTAGATTATAGTAAAGTGATGAATACTGAATAGAGAAGAGTAGAAATTGGATATGAATGATTTGGGACTTTTGTTCAGTAGAGTTTGTTTCAAGTAAAGGTGTTTTTTGGCCGTTGAGACTTGTACATAATCATTCCTCTCTCTCACATACAGTGCTTATGAGAGTTGCACGGTGTACAGGGAGATGGCAACCAGGACCATAGGGAGAATGGCTATAAAATAAAATAAAATCAACAACACACGTACTGTTAGTGCAGCACCATGTACATTATTCCATACATTTAGAGTCCATTTAATTGACAAAGGTGAAAAGACTTTCAAATTCCATATAAGTTGGGAAATAAAAACTCAAATACCCTATATAAATACATTTTTCATTAAATTGGCAAAAAAAACAAGTTTAAAGTGATCATACCTTAAAATTCGAACTACATTTTTACTTTCGTATCAAACAGTCGAAGTAAAAATTAAATTTCTCGAATGTGACATTTTTTATGGAATTTAAACCAATCAAACGAACCCTTAGAGTAATTCCAATGGTTATGGTATGTGTATTTGCATATAAATTATTACTCAAGTTTTGAGAGTCCATTTTTTAAGAATAAATTTTGCAAATAATACTTTTTGAAGAATATATGATTAGAAAGTAAAAATTAATTTTATATTTGCGTTTAAAATTATTTTATCAAAGCAATATGTAATTAAAAGTAGGTTTGGGAAAAAAAAATTTAAAGAATGAAACTCAAATGGAACTCTATTCTAACAAGCAGGACCTTTGTATCAAGATCTTTGAACAGAGTTTTTAGATTGCGATAAAACAGTTAGTACACAAGATTTTACATAAGAATTGCAGAAAGATCTCGTAGAGAATGGGTAGGGGTGGCAATTTACCCCACCTCGAACGGGTTGGTGGGGCGAGGAGCCCCGTCTCGAGGCACGGGGCGGGGCGGGGCGGCCGCACCCTCAGCCCGCCAAGAATAGAAAAAAATAATAATAAATTATAAAACAAAACTGAAAAAAAAAAATTAAACAGGACAGAAAACGCGCCCCAAACCCATCCCGCCTTAGGCAGGGCGGGTAACCCGCCCCATTGCCAACACTAAGAATGGGCGTCCCAGCTCTTATTTTTAGTTTATTTTATCTTTCAAATTTGAAATCATATTTAGAGCTTGTTTGACATAAACTTTTCCAATTGAAAAATAAATATAGTTCATAAATGGGAGAAGTTACGTTCCATAGAATCTTTGCGGAATGCAAAAAATTTGTGCCAAACAAGCTCTTAAAAAATCACAAGTCCTGGACAGGACAGACATGCCGGAAAATTAACATATTTTAATCATGCCTTGCAGCTGTCATCTTTTATCATATACGATACAATTAATAAATTTTTATTTACTATATAACGCTCGAATGGCAAGACAACTGGTAATAATGAAGCAAAACACCTTGTCATGACATCCAGCAGCAACTGAATGGCAAGCAAAAGATAATCTTCGATGCGCACCAGTGCAACATCAAAGCACGGCACCCACAAATCGGAGGGGGGCAGATGGTGGGGAGAGGGAGAAACAGTTGAGCACTGTTAATAACAGAAATTTTATTTTAAAGCCATAGAAGAGTAGAAGGCATATGGTATTTAGCTTGAATTCCATCAAAATCACTATTCCTAATTGTCAATAATCCAGATGATTGAATGTCACAAAATTCATTTAAACTACATAGTGTTTTGGCACTAAAAGAAAAAGAAAAACATGCAACTTAAGAGATCCAATAGAAAACCATAAGTACACCAGAAGCGAGGACAAGTCACAGCCTCCTTCCCCTTCTGCCACCCTTTCTCCGAGTGCTGTCGGTAGGAATTGGAGTCACGTCCTCTGAAAGAAGATCAAATAAGTAATAACCGCTAAATGATTCCGTCCATTAACAAAAATATTGGAAAGTATTTTTACGTAAATAATTTAAAAAAAAAAAAAAACAAAGTTCAAATAAAAGAGGAATCAATGTTGGGCATTTGATCATTAGTATTAGTAAAATCAATGTTAGATGTCAACTTTTCCATCCAAAAAAAAGATCGCATGCAAATGTGAATGTATGAACAAATTGACACTTGATAGATTTAGTGGATTGATTGCAAGGATGACATGGTAAGAGTTATGATCATAGTTCTTAATACCGAGTCAAGGCCAACTGAATCACAAAAAAATCATATACCTATGCGACCGATCTTCATGCCTGAACGTGCAAGGGCTCTAAGTGCAGACTGTGCACCAGGACCAGGGGTCTTAGTTTTGTTCCCGCCAGTTGCTCGAAGCTTAATATGAAGTGCATTAATCCCGAGTTCCTGCAAAATTCCAAGCAGTAAAACAGTTAACCAGTAATCTGTACGATTTTCCATTTAAATTTTATACAATCATTCAGAATTGAGAAACTTCTGTCCCCATTGTTACAAACATAGGAAATAACCTAAACCTTGCATCGTTGAGAGACATCCTGTGCTGCAAGCATAGCTGCATATGGGGAAGATTCATCCCTGTCAGCCTTCACCTTCATACCACCTGCAATCCCAAGGGAAGGAGATGAAAAAAAAACCCTAATTTGAGGTCTTCGATAATTTAGGGCTTGGGAAGGAAAACATTGAATCTGATTGCAAAATACCCATCAACCCTACAGCTATATTGCAAATTGGTACACATTTACTCTGACAAAACTAAAAGGGTCTTAATAGCTGTGATGAACATCAGCAGCCATGACCCAACTCATTCCAAGTCTTGAACAATATATCACCCAGGAGATCACATTTTAAAAGAATCATAATCAAAACTAATAACCATGAAGATTTTACAGCCTAAAGCAATCGAAAACCATATTATTTAAACCAAAAGCATAGACCCTCTACCTGTAATACGAACCATGGTTTCCCTACCAGACAAATCAGTCACGTGCTGCAAGCACGAAGCCAATGTGATTAATAGGTCATGTCAAACAGTTGTTTCCTGCTTTCTAGATGTGCACAACAGACATCAATCAAGAATTGCTAACAGTAATACTCACGATGAAGGTGTCATTGAATGAAGCAAAAATGTGGGCCACACCAAACACTAGTTCTCCATCTCTAGTGGCAGGTCCGAGAGTGACATTCTCTTCCTTGGGCTCTCTGGTCTTTCGCTTCGACTATTACATGACAAAATGAAATGAATCTCAATAAAATCATAAAATCCAATTTGTCATGCTTGTCAAAAGGATCCCTCATCCAATTAACTTGGAACAGTTGAGCAATATATTAATCACTCGTGATCAGTATTCCTTAATAAGTTGAGACGATAAAAGAAAAATTAGACCTGGTAAAAAAATGAGCAAAATGATAGCACATTTCCTTCAGCAGATAAAAAATCTAACACTATATTTTCTTGTTAGTAGAACTCGGATGGCAAATAATGTTCCAGACTATAATTGTTTGCAATATTAGAGAAGAGATTAATTAAACAACATAGGTAAATTACACATCATTCTTGTAAACCATTCAAGTCTCCCAAAAATATTTTAAGAGATAACCACGGAAACATTTAAACCCTAGGACGAGCCCTTGTGGAGATGAAATCTCAATGTGATGCCATGTATCTTTATGAGCATAATCATGTATCTCATACAACAATTGGATCAATCAAAATGGGGCTCCCTGCCCAAAATAAAGCGTTTTTTCTAAAGAAAAATTATTCTTTCTAGTTAGCATAGAATCCAAATCAGAGAATTTACATGAAGAAAATGCAAAATCAAATAAATTTCGACAGAAATTAATTCACCAATGAATCGAATACTTTCTAGAAACGTGAAAGATTAAACACAACCACAATGTTTAAATTTGTACCCCATCAGAATGCCCCAACCTCTATTAAATAATAAAAATATAGAAAAGGAAAATAACGTAAAAGACAGAGACACATTCATAGATGTATGTTTATTAAGAGGCGATGTTGAAGAGGCTTACCATGGCTTTGGGCAACAAGACGACTAAGAAGAATGTGCAGTGTCTGAAGCTTGGAAAACCCTAGCAATTGAAGTGAGGACGTGTACTCGTCGAATTATATAGCTAGATTTGATTTTGGGAAGATTACGTAATATTGTTAAATTTCACAGATTTTAAATTTAAGATAATTTTATTTATAAACAAATTAATTCAATATATATTTTATTAATTAAATATATTAATGTCACAAATCCATATAATTTGATCCCAAATTATATATAATTGATCATATATTATTAATTGATCACAAATCACAATTTTTTATATATCACATATTATTTTATAGTCACAATTCAAAAAATTTAAAGGTCACAATTTATTCATCGATCACAAATCAAAAATTTATACGTCACAATTTATTCATCGGTCACAAATCTATCAAATTAATAAGTTATATATTATTCATTAGTTTTATATGTTTCAAATTATTTTACGATTTCAATTCAAAAATTTTATAGTTCACAATTTGTTGATTGATCACAAATAAAAAATTTATACGTCACAATTTATTTATCGATGACAAATCACAAGTATTATAAGTCACAACTTATTAGTCAGTCACAAATTATCAAATTATCGAACACAATAACAATTTTTTAGGTCACGCGTTTTGGCACAAACTATCGAAGATTAAGGTTTAGGCATAATGAACCAAATAATTGGTCGCATACAACAAAACACCCCACCCCCGATTCCGATCCACCATCAATACTTTGTTTCTAATTAACCAAATAATTGGTCACGGACATTATCCCGCCTCTACCACAACACCACCACCAACAAAGTCACTACCACTAGATCCAATATACTCCCAACAAAAATCATCACAACCACCCATGCTATCGCCGTCACCAGCACCACCATTTTTGCAACACTACCATCACCACACCGCACCTGCAACACCACTGTACATACCACTAATCGCCGCTGTCGCCACCGCCAAAACAACACCACACACCACCTCCGCACCCAACCGTCACCACCACCACCACCACCACCATCACCATAGTCTACCACCACCCCTACTACTACAACCTCCACTTACACCACCAACAACAACCTCAACAACTCATCACCACACTCATCGTCGCCAGATCCACTTTCACCACCAACACCTCTACTTGCACAACCAACAAAAACACCCCAACAACACCCAAACCACCATTATTACCACCACAAACATCACCACCACCACCACCACCACACCCCCAAGCAGATTCATCATCATCGCCAGAATCTCACCACCGCAGTACCTTATCATCGCCATGGCAATGACATGAAAACCACTGCAAGCAGATTTGATCAGAATCGGAGTTGACATTGCCACTATTGAAAACCACCCGTCGCTCTCATATCTTCTTACACGGGATGACGTCACCCGCGTCGCTGCGATGTCATGTTGAAGTCCGACTGGCGCCACATGTCTCCGATTGTGTAAAAGAGTAAAAGAGAGATGTAGAGAGAGAAGGGACGGAAAAATAATTAGGGTTTGGGTGGATGGGGTGGGTATATAGATTAATTTGGTTTTAATATATTATTATTAATATTCAAATGTTTAATTATGATCTGATTTTTGTATAAATAAAATTTATATCTGAAATTTGAAATGTTAACTTAAAAATTCTGGTTCCATGTAATTTCACTTTGATTTTCCCTAAAAGCCCCTCTAGTTTCTTTATAATGCGGATGAACCCTGAAATTGAAAAAATAAAACAAGTAAAGAAAAAACAAAGGGAAAAAATGTAGTTTATAATGTTATTGTTAACTTTTTGGATTTTTGAAATTTTCAAATGATAATTATTAAGCTGCCGTTTTTTTCCATTAAAATATAATTGACTTTTCTCTCTCTTCTTATTATCCACACATTTTTCCCTAAAATAATATTACACATAAATTCAATAACTTTTTCTTCTTTTTTAACCACATATTATCGAATAAATTACTATTCCTTTAATTATAATGTAGAATAATGGCGGCCAAACAGGCATTAAGGTGATTGTTGCATTTAGGTGGGTCGCAAAATGGGCCGAATCCAACCGCTCAACTAGTCCACTATCAAGCTCAGCAATCGACTACCATTAGTGATACGTCAATTTTTAATTTTTAGTGAAATGGTCAATTTTTAATTTTTAGGAAATTTGCATTTCACTCATCAATTACGAGTCGATTTGCTAGCGACAAATAGGCTTGTGCATTGTGTTGGGTTGTGCTAGTTTTTAGCCCAGTCCGAAATAAAATCGACTTAGTTGATTTGAGATTTCAACCCAAATCGATCTTATCTAATTGTTAAAATCAAACCAAATAAAAAAAAATTCAATTTGGGTCAATTTGGACATCGGTCCGAATTAAAAAAATATGCATACCTATTTTGGATTAAAAAATTTACTTGCGTGTATATATTTCTTTGTTTGCTTTGTGCGCATCGATAATACAAATAATGTATATGGTAAATTTTCATTTTTTTCAAAATCATCCTATATATCCGATAGTTACAAACAAATAATTACACCAAAATGAAAAGCAAGGCTACGATCTGAATTTGGAGTTTACAACAAATAAATCTTCTTTTCACTTTTTTCTTTTGAAATTTGGAATTTTGATAAAAGAAACGTAGGCGTTAAACAAATTATTGGAGAAGTAATTATGTTTGTGTTTTTATTATTTTTTAAGTTTATAAATATGAATTTAAAATGAAAAAAAATGCATTTGCTGGTTGGTTGCTTAAACCACAACCAATTCGGCCCATTTTTTAATAGTTTAAATTAATCGAATCAAATAGAATTTTTGGCTCAAATCGATCCGACTCAATTTGGTGATTTTTTTGCCACCCCTAATGTCAAGTAGCTCGCATGAGATTTTCACTACTATGCTCTTGCCTATGACTCACCTCGAACATGAGCCGAGACAACTCTACTTGTGGCTTGCCCACTCAAGACCTTTAGTTTAGATGATGATGATGATGATGATGATAATAATAATAATAATAATAGTGCTTGAAAACATATACTCCTTCTGGATTACGAAAATGTATTGATATAATTGAAAATATAAATTTTACATATATTTTTCCTAACACCCATACATTAAATTATTATTAAATAAAAATATTTCATATTTGCAGATAACAAGACACATTAAATAAAAACATATTAAAAAATTAAGAAATCAACTATATTTTCAAGTGGTCAATGAGTTGCGACACATAAAAAAAAGAAAGCATGCTATCTCTTTAGGGACAAGTGGAATATCATTATCTTGTTCGGTGTTGTATTAATAATTTATTAAATTATTGTCTTATACATAAACAAGTTCTTACTTGATTTTCTGTTTATAAAAATGATACCATAGATTTCGGGAGACTGTAAAAAAGTAACAAACTAGCTAAACCAGAATTCTCTATAGAGCAAATAGTCTGTTAATTTATTGTATCAATATTTCCAAACGTGACGGCTTTAAATTACACGAAAATTAAATCGATTTAGAGCATTTTAAAGAGATTATTTAGAGCGTTTTAAAGAGATTATCTACTTTTAGAAAGTATATTTTGTAATTTAGAGAACATGTAAAATATTTAAATACTCAAACAATCTCTTTATCCTTAATACTTAATTTTACTACTCTTGATATGTATTTACTATATTTCTATATATTTTATTTTCACCAACTTCCTTCAAAAATATTATATTATTTTTCTTTATTTTCTTTGTATATACTATTTGGTTGAATCGATATATGGAGTATTAAAAATTGGAATATTCTCAATGAATTTAATTATAGAGAGTTAAATTTAAAAAGCCAAACTCACTCTCTATTTTAATATGTTAATTTGAAAAATATTTTCACATATAATATAATGACAAGGAGTTATCATTCATTTACCATAGAACACTATTTTTAACTTCCACACACATTGTATTCAAAAGGACTGAATAATATCTCAAACTCAAACTCAAACTCAAACATGCACGGTTGTGCATGTTTAGAATCAGTATGAGATCATTGTGGACGATAACAATCTAAAATCTGACTAACCAGACATGACATCAGGAAAATGTGCCATGAGATTTTTGCCTCTACAAAATCAAAACAATTTTTTTTTTCTGTCACGTTGGTGAAGCAATGTAAGACATTATAAGTTCACCCCTTAATAAATCAAGTACTGTCAGAGACTAAGCAAAAATGAATTGAAGAAAAGGTATAATTAACTAATCAGATCTTCACATGCAACGACATTAGAACCTCAGCTTTCACACTCCGCTTTTGGTCTGTACAACAATTTGTAACTCAGAAATGTGCCACAATTCACATAACTTGGAGCAGCAAAACCAACTACATGAGTCGGGATTCATGTTGCGAGCCATAAGATATCCATGTGCTCCTCTTGGCCAAGTCCTTTTCTTTTATGCATCCGCGTTCTGCTAGGAGGAGCAAGCTTCAAGCTTGGGAAGAAGGCTTCGCCATGCTTCAGCCATATTTTTTGCTAGGTGTGCTTGGCCCTTGGCAAGTTCATGAAATGCAACACCCATATCAATAGTTTTTTGTTCTTGAAATCGAGCAATCTCTTCATTCATTAACTTCACAATTGTCTCAAATTTCTTTTTCGACTCCTCACCATCAGCTTTTAGCTGTATCATACAACCAATATCAGCTGGACAAAGAAGATTCCAGAAAGTTGCAGAACATGCCAATGCAAACCGACTCACCTGCTCATATTCGCGCTCAGCTTCAACTAACTTCTCCGATCGCATTAATCTGAGCTTGTTCCTGCCAACTAATACATAAGATCAAACAGAACTAGATATAAACTGCCAACTGATATTCAACTAATTAGGTCTTCAATACCAAAAGCATGGGAGAAATCAATTAATTTGTTCATTTTTCTATGGTTGTGTTCGAGCCCCAATTTTAGAAAAAATAGATTTTGTAATAGTGATTTTTTGAAGAATGTGTGGTTAAAAAGTAGGGAAAAAATTTGGATTTACGTGTGAAAATATTTCATTGAAAGAATGTGCAGTTGAAAATGAGTTTGGTGAAAAATGAATTTATAAAGAATGGAACTCAAACAGGCTGAGAAAATTCCCACATGATAACTTAGAAAATCTCCAGCATTTTTGCATAAAGATGGTAAAATGACATCTCACAAAATAATCCACTACAACCGCCGGTAGCTATACTAAATTAGGAAGTAAATATCAATTCTTGACGTGATAAGTGATGACATAACTAACTGCGATTTGTGATGATGTTTACAGGAGAAAAACATTTGTAGTGCCTTGTGACTTAATTGTTGGAACCATTTATGATGTATGTAACAAATTGTCCTCCCAAATTCACACAGTTGAGTTTCCCAAAATGATAAGATATGACGCTACTTGTACATGTTATCCAGAGCTAAACAAATGGAGCTGAATTTGGACAAAATCAAAGCAAAAGCAAACTTAAAGAGGTTAATGTCGAAGCATGATTGAGGCCATAATAATCACGGGGACAAAAGGTAAGGTAAGAACCATACAGATCAATTTCCTTAAACTTGATTGTTTCAGCCAGTTCACAATGGTGCCTGAAAGCATTTGCTCTCTCTGCTATTGTTGCCTATCTCGGAAATAAGAGAGGATCCATCAGATTCATAACATCAAAAAGAGTGATGGATAATAACACATATTAGAGATGCTATTAATAACACATCACCAATCTTTTTCAGCCAAGACAATCATCCATGATTTTCTTATTTTCATCGAATGCTCATTACTGATTATAAATCAATATTTATTATTACTTCACACAGTAAATTCCCAGCGAAGTAAGATATTGAATTCTGTGGATGATCCAACCAATAGACAACACATTTTTTAAATTAAATATAAATGAGACATAAAACTCACCTTAATAGACTGCACAGCTCGAACATAATCTTTCAAAGGTTCTTCAAAATTCATCAAGAGGTGGTGAGCCTAATAGCGTTACAGCATATGCATATTATCGCACAACTCATCAACTTAGGAAATCTTTAAAATGCTAAACAATGGATGATTAAGAACTAGCTAAACTTAATTGCATAATTACAAAACAAAACTTGCCTCTCTCTGCAGCTTCATGGACAACATCTCTGATTTTGCCCCAAGCTCAGAAAATGCCTTTCCAAGAGAATTTCCTTCACAGTTACCAAGGAGCTTGACTGCCTTACCAAAGTCTGATAAAGATTGACCTAACTCTGCATTACATGTAGAAAGCCTGGTATCAGATACTAAGTTGTTAAAACATGTAGATGGAAGAAGGGTGGAACCAAACAAAAAATAATGACGGCAAACAAGAAATGTGATACGATCCATTAATGCTGCAAATGTGTTGGAATATAGCGAGGAAAAGGGAGAAAACGACAAAGGAAATAATAATAAAAATATAAAGCGTATGGATGATAAGTATCCAAAGTTAAAGCCTTAAAGGTACCTCTGTGTCTCTTTACAAGGCGGTATGCATGCTTCTGAGCTTCAGCCAAGTGATCTTCAAGCTGAAAAATATAATTTTTTTGTTTCTCATACTCAGGATTTGATTCTTCAACTGGTTTTTCTTTTCCAAGTACAACATCACTCACTTTAGATTGTACGTCCTGCCAAATTAAAAAAAACAAAAACAAAAACAAAAGATAGGCAATCAAAAAGAATCCATTTTTAAAGGGTTATAGACCAACAGGCATGTTTGAACTCGCTGGAGAAAATGATTACTAAGCTCAACATAAAATAATACAAGATAGCAATCGACGAGGATTCTTAGTACTGTAGTCAACAATAAGGGTCTCTAGACAGTAGGATATAGTTCACATTCGTTAGATGAGAAAAAGATCTGTCTCAAAATGTAGATGATATTCTTCTGTCCACACACACACACACAACACAAAGAGAGAGAGAGAGAGAGAGAGAGAGAGAGAGAGAGAGAATCTCAAGATGTTGACTAGCATCTGTTCAATATCACATTTTTTAATTGTAGTAGGCAAAATCATGCAAAAGAGTTGCTAAAGCCCTTCTTTGGTCAGAGCAAGAACAAACTGAAGCTCTATCTGTTGGCAGAGAGTGACCACTAAACCTCAAACTAGCATCTCTTTCCCCTGGTTTAGCCAACCATAACATTTACTATTTCTGATTGTACAGCTTTCCCACCTTGAAAATTTGCATAAAGTCTGCTGGCTTCTTGAAAATACCAGTCTCCTGAGACCTTGCTCTTTCCATCGTCTGCAGAATAGGCAAAGAAAACATAAGCAATCATCTGAAGTACAAAATAGTAAAACAAGACAAACAAATCAAGAAAAAGAGAAGGAAAACATATTTTCAGTTGTCAACCTAGTCGTGCCTCAATGTATACAGGATCACATCAGCAAAAGCTGAGCAGTAATTCAAATCTCTCTATATAGTATGATAAAAAAGAACATATTTCCCTTTCATTCAGACTGTTCGAGAAAAATATGACTATGGGTGATAGCTATATATAAATCCTCGTGATAGTTTCACTTTCCACTTTGCATACACAGAGAAGCTTATTTGTCCAGAAATAGCATTGTGAACATATCAATTTTTGAACCCATAATGTCCACCAACTCAGCTTTGATGAAACCCTATTTCCATCAAACGCATAATTTCCCATTCCTGGCACATTGTGTCATATTTTACAATCACTGAAAAGGGATATGCTACCTGTTCATCTTCCAGTAAAAACGTTTTCAAATCCTCACTTTGCCGAAGCTCATGATGTGAGGCTATCCGATTGACAAATACATCCAGCGCTTGACGCCTCATTTCAATGAATTCAGCACTAAATCTGAATTTCTCTGTCATGTTACAAGACACCAATGTTAAACAACTCGAAGTTTCAAAAGCTTCCAAATTATGCAATGTCTTCTACTCAAATCAGCTTCACACCACGGGAAGCTGCTTAAAGTATGTGCGCTCACACAAAGAATTTAACAAATGCATCCACAAATCGAAAAATTAATAGTGAATGTGTGTCCATGCACAGGAAGCTATCGGCTATATTTTAATTCTGTATAGTGTGGGCTATCACGAATGAATTTGTTTCAATTTCATATATTACATGCAGGTATCATCTTTCCTGTGGTACATAAACAGATGCTATCGTATAGGTTACCATAGGTCACAAAATACATAAAAAAGAAAAAACGTTATCGTCGTGAATCCGTTTGACCAGATGGCAAGACATACAAAATAAAAGACATTAATGAACCTCAAATATGTGAAACAACAATTGTGTTGTCCATATCACTGGATCTTTCTATTTTTTAGAAAGGTGACAATTAAATAATTAAAACAGTTATTCAATTGCTGAGTTGAGAGGGAGGAAATTTTTTCTTATTACCTACTGTGCTCTTCTCTGGAAGAGGAGGGATGAAGATACCCTTGTAGTTTTCAAAAAGGCGATCACGTAACCAAACAAAATCACTATATCGTCGGATAACAATTTTCTCAGGCCCCTGATATTCTGGAAAGTTTGTCTGCGAAAACAAGTTCCTAAAATTAGTCAATATAGGTCCACAGACAAGAACTTGAATTAGGTTGAACAGTACATGCCATTGTATTGAAAATAATGGAAAGTACATTCAATTATAAAAGTCAGTTCATCTAAATGATGAAAAGATACAAAACAACACCTAAATGTGTTATTTTATGGTTGATAGTTATAACCTAAGAAGCACGGATTCGAATGCTATACGATACAAGTAAGCGGATACAACTTTAAAAATAAATAAATAAATAAATAATAATAAAAATTGGATACGCGCATATTGATATGAATGAAAACTAATTTATCAAAAATAGATGAACAAGGTGTTTTTATGTTGCATGGTGTGTGCAAGAGGGATGGGGGAGACGGTTGATCGTCTATTTCTTCATTGTGATGCTGCTCGCCTTCTCTGGAACGATATTCTGGCGTCGCAGCATATGGATTGAGTGTTGCCGAGGCGTATGGAGGACATGTTAAAGGCATGGAGGAGAAAATTTTGAGATAAGGATAGCAAACTTGTTTGGGACCTTATTCCAGGTTGCATTGTTTGGTGTCTGTGGAGAGAAAGGAATGATCGCTGTTTTGAAGACCAAACACGG
>CAIGRP010029304.1:0-12477 GCA_903798385.1 Fraxinus cuspidata | reverse complement strand
GGTCGATGCTTTGAAGACAAAACACGGACTACGAATCAGTTTAGGGAATTGTTTTATTTTACATTGTTTACGTGGTTTAATACTGCGACTATTAGGCATATAGATGGGTGACCTAATTTTATGTTGTTCCTTTTGTAGTTAAACTGACAATACACTTCCTGTGTATTTCGCATTGATTATAATATACTTGATTACCTATAAAAAAAAAAGATATATTTGTTGGCTACAAGTTTCGAGACAACCAGTCATCTTAGAGTAAAGAATGAGTTGTGTGATTGTTCGTCTCATCACCTTTTACTTTATACATTTTTTATAAGTAGATTACTTGAGTTCAAGTTCAAAGACCTAGGATGCCACAACATCTAAGATACAATAGTATAAGGTGGCTAATGTTTTCCCTCAGACAAATTAACTACTTCCCTGTACAAAATCATCACCAAAAGACTTATAAATCATTTTCCATCTTTTTTAAAATTAAAACTGTGGAGAACTATAATTGAATTTCACAAATACTACCGCACCAGCCTTATCACTCAAGGAGTCTCACTTTTAGTAAGTGCATAGTAACAGTTTTTCAGCATCTCCACATTAAATCTTACTGTGGAAGAGTGCAAAACCACTACACAAATGCTAGATAATTTAGGAAAAGCGATTTTGTCCCATCATTATCTATTGATCCTTCCATCTCAAGATGATTTGATGGATTACTTCTGCACAAAAACAAAAAGAGAATTCTCGTTTTGGAAAAAGGGCCTAGAGCCTATTTGAGCCCCATTTTTTTGCCAAAAAAAAAAAGGCATTTTGAAATAGTGATTTGATGGAGAATGTGTGGTTAAAAAAATAAGGAAAAGTTTTTGGTTTACGTGTAATATTATTTTAATTGAAGAATGTGTGGTTGAAAATAAGAGAAAAATATATTTTATAAATAATGGGGACCAAACAAGGGCTTATTATCACTAAAAAAGAGTATTGTCAACTCTACAGAGTGGCATTTTCATTCTGACAGAACAGGTGCAATTGAAAAAACTAATGTAAATTAACATGAAATTACTCAAACTTCAAAAATTAGTCTCAATGATATTATAATCGAGAACGGCTAAGGGCATCTCTAGCATTGCTTTTGAGACTAAGAAACTGCTTTTGGTCATGTTTGACTAATTTTCTAAAAATGTTTTGACTAATTAGAAGAGCTTCCTAAGGAAGCAATCCCAAAATAGGTCCTAAGTCAAGTTGAAATAGAAAACCTCAATCTGTCGACATTATTAAGCTGAGGGCACTGCCCAAAAATGCTTGAAAAGTTTATTGTCTAGCAACAAGAATTGGGTGTTAAACTAAGTTGATGATTAGCTGGTTTACTAAATAAGATAAGAAATACAAGCACAAGTACACCTTAAACGTACCTAACACCAAACTACCAATAATAGGATTGTTCGTTTACAGCCAGGTAAAGTAACATGTGCTATTAAGCTAGACGGGGACCCAACTCAGCTTGACAAGTCATCCACTTGTGGCTCAAAGCTTGTCCTATTCAAGCTACTGGCTACATTCATTTACAATCTTACCTAACCAATATATTTAAATATTACTGCATTCAGTAAGATTTAGTCCTAAAGCACGTACTTATCTTGCTGACTGAAGTTAAAATGAAATCATATCAGTCAATCATCAATACTCTAGCTCCCACAAACCTCTATATATAGCACCAAATCTTAGTTTTCAAACAACTCTAGACAACGTCTATAAAGGGCCAGAAATGAGCCGGCAGCCTCAGGCTCATAATTTTGGGCGACCTAATTTTGTTCCAGTTTTTTTTTTTTTTAAATAATATATGTTAAAAACTACAATGTTAACTAAGCTCCTATTTGACAACTATTATTTCAAAACTTATTCTATATACTCATTTTCAACCACACATTCACACAATAAAATATTCTATACGCAAAACCAAAACTTTTCTCCAATTTTTTTACCACACATTCTCCAAATATTCACTATTCAAAACTTTATTTTGCCAAATAATGGCCATTAAACATGAGCTAAATAACAACAAAGAACTTGTGGTGTAATGTTAAAAGTTATATAACGCCAAACAGGTTTTATGTTCTTTTCCTTAAATTTTGCCCAATTAGTTCTTAATCTTTAGCACATATTAAAATTGCTCTCCAACCTTTATCTGCATATTTTGTCCTTTTAATATATGTCCATAGAAGTTAATGTCCTCACACGTTATACAAAAGCTATTTTTTTTAAAGAGTGGCAAAAAAACCTTCCCTTTTTTACACAAAAATCTTGCTAAGATTTAATTTAATGCACAACTATATAGCCCTCTTTGGTTCAGTTTAATTAAAATCTAAGTCAAAATCAACCATTAA
Organism: Fraxinus cuspidata; assembly: GCA_903798385.1. Classification (NCBI taxonomy): domain Eukaryota; kingdom Viridiplantae; phylum Streptophyta; class Magnoliopsida; order Lamiales; family Oleaceae; genus Fraxinus; species Fraxinus cuspidata. Next base: position 10,105 of record CAIGRP010029304.1, on the reverse strand, counting down.
ATTTAACCACATATTTTATGAAAACCATACATTTTATCAACTTTACCAAATACTATTAAAAATCTGATTTTTATCTAAACCAAACAAGTGCATGATAAAAAAGTTGTGCAAAATATTTACAAAAGACTTCTGCACCTCATGACAATTTATTTGCAAAATGTTGAAAAAAATTTGTATTTCGTATTTATGTGCATGGGGAACTATGATTCCCATTTACTTTCCTACTTTCCAACAAACCTTTATGAAGGAAAAAAAAATGAATCTACACAACGATTGAAGGACACAACTTTTTTAATATTACATTTTATTCGTCGTTTTATTGTTAAGTTTAAGTTAATACATTTAGTTGAGTAAAACTCTTAAATGGAAAATTTTGAATGCCAAAATTCTAAAGTTCGCCTTAGGCCCCGAAAATCTTAGGTAAGGCCCTACCTATATATATAGCCACTGAAATCTCAATGTCTAGAAATGAGATGTAAGGATGACAATGGTTGACACTAGTGACATGACATCTAAGGCTGCTAATTAAAATTTTTCTATTACCTTCCCATTAAAGTCGATTTTCCAAATGTTAGGATAACAAGCATGTAACCTTAAAACAAAATCATGACCCCTTTCATCACCAAACGTCCTTACATACTGATCCTACTTGTATCCTCCTTTATGCTTACATCTACCATAGAAAGAACAGTCTACTTTACAGTTTGAAACTTAAATTAGCTGATATAATAAAGAAAAACAAAAAGTAGAAAGTGAAATGCAAGTTAATCTATTGAGAAGTCCAGTAAAAATTGAAATTCAAATATACTTAAAAAATCAAGTCTCACCCATGTAGGATTTCGTAGATATATTTATAGAATAAGGACTAGTCTTCTTACAGTGAAGACTACCTATTGCAGAATTATGGATCAACTCAGCCTTTTCAAATCCTTGTTTTTAACCAGCTCACTTAACTGAACTTTTACTATAACTAGATTAACATTGAGTTATTTATTGAGTTGGTGATTTTCACATTAAGAAAAGCCAAGTTTTTCAAGCAATTCTCTAGTGGGCATATCTAAAAGATATAACACATCTAATTTAAGTTATTTAACTGTATATACACTTAGACAGGATAACTCGGTAATGCACAATAATTTTCACTTGCAGTAAGCATCCCTTCATCATATCCTCATCTTTTTAAGCCACTAATCCATTACAATTATGTTTCAGTTCTGTGTCCAATCATGTTAAAAACTACTTGGTACAATGACCTTGTGTGTACATGCCACTCATAAGTTCTTCTATATCATTTGTCAAGAACAGTGTTGTTACTTGTCCAGTGTGGTGAAGAGAAGGTTCAAATTCACATACAATACTCAGACCCTTTCAGCCACATAAAGCATGAATTCAACTTAGGAGAGCCGGTTTACTGGGAATTATTAACAGGATACCATATACTTGGCTACAAGCAACAAATGAACCAGATTTTTATATATTATTAACGCCCTGGTTAAAATACAGAAAAACTTCTGCACCACGTTGCTCAAAGATTGTCACGATGATGGTCCAACAGCTGAAACATGAAGACTACAAAAGAGACTCTTATTTTGTCGACGTTCGTTTGCAACAACCATGCGCTCTCTCTTGAAATACAAGGTAAAAACACTTACAGGTCCAGTAATTACAGCGAATGTCCTATTATCTAAACCAGCAGCAAGGTCAGTTCTGGTCAATATTCGAGCTCAAAAAATAAAAAAGTAAAATATAATTAAAACCCCCAATATCATTCAAGCCCTAATCCATCAATCCTGAAAATTGTTGATTGACATGCATGCGTGCATACACAAAAACACTACCTTGGTGATAACTTTGTAGGAGATATAAGCCTGGACGCCATTGCCCATTTTAGCTGGATCAGTGACTGATACCGTTAAATACGGCGCTTGTGACGACGGAGATCTAGGGCTTTGCACCATTGAACCTGATCCACTTCTCTGCAGCGTATTCATCTTAATTCGAGAATTCAAGAAAATTTACATTAATTTAATCTGATTGTAAAATCAAAGGACTCGTGTTTGAAAGATTATTGAATAACAAAGCGATAATTAAGAGGGAAGTAGCATATCAGTTATTACCGTCTAATTAGGGATCGAGAATCTGCCTCGCGAGAACTCTATTGCCAGTATGCTAACGTACGCGGAGGAAAAAGCTTCCTCGGAAGGGAAACTGGATATTTACCCGCCGGGCACTACAGATGTTTCTACTGTCCCACCGACTGCCAAAGTCAAATTATCCTTTTTCATTTTATCTTCTTAAATTTTTATTTTGGTTTTGGCTTTTGATAATTTAAAATTTTTAATACATTTTTTCTTTTTTCTTTTCAATTACATATTCATCAATGAAATAATATTACACGTAAGTTCAAAATCTTTCATTCTTTTTCAATCACACATTCTCATCTAAAACTTTAATTTCTTTCAATTCTCAAGTTATATGGAGAATTTCTACGAAATAACTACTCTTAATGGTAAACCATATTTACTTGTAGATTTTGAATTCTTATATTAGACACCTAATTTTCAATACTATGTACGTCTTAAGTTTAACAAGATATTCACTACAATACAGTTTATCATTTTTAAATACTCTCGAATATCTCAATATTTTAATTTAAAGAAAACAACGACATCACCCACAAATCCTGAAGTGCGTCCGAACTTTAATTAATAATATTGTGAAAACAACAACCATAGCCCCACAATTCTGGATAACACTCAATTTAGCAACACAATATTCTTCTAAGTAGATAAAATTCGACCATATCGATAATTATATTTATTTATAGAATAAATAATTTTATTCCACCTCTAGTCAACATAAACTAGCAAAAATGACTAGGAATGTTTATATCATATGAAAGTCCATGCACTTTCATATTTTAGACTAACTATTCAAAAAATAAAAATGAAAAACCATTTTATCATTTTATAGAAATTGATTGAATTACGATCGACGCAACTTTAGTTGGCCATATCACAATCAACATATAGATCCAAATCTAGTTTTAATGTTGCACTAAAAATGGTTAACACATGAAAAGAACATTATAACTTAATAATTTATTTTCCTTCGTTCAATAAATTTTCTAGAATTTAAGTGAACAAACAAGTACACACATTCATGAAAGAACAATCTATCCAAACAAATAGTACCCTTCAAACGTTGGATAGACCTGAACTTAACAATACAAGCAATTACTATTGCTTTAAAGTTGATGCGAGCAACTCCCCTAAATTAGAGTGAATAACGAACGAAGCTTTGACAAACCGAACAAAACACTCCGCATATCAACCAATACTACTTTAATAGTAATCACTTTGCATAAACCATGTCACTTAATTTTATCAAATTAGTTGAGGCTATCTAATAAATAAACGATTGTCCATATCACAATACCAACCAATGGTAGCATAATCTTCAACAACAGATTGTAAGGACATATCTAATTGAAAAAAAAAGATGATTCTAATACGTGCTCGAGAACATAAATATTATGACAACAATTAAAGTCTAGTTCTCACTAAATCACATTTCAAGTATTGAACAAAGTTCTAAATGAACTAATCACTACGCATGTGATAAGTGTATTTTATACACTTATTCGTGGCCTTAAATCATAATATTTTATTGCCGTTTTGATTAAATTTTACCTAATTCATATTATATTGTGTTTTATAGGTAAAGTTTTATATTTAATGAAGAATTGGAGAAAAGAATGCAAAAGTGGCGAAAATGGCAAAATTCAAAGAAAGCTTCCTTGGAGAGAAAGTATATATTAAATAGGTTAGAGTTAAACGGTCTCAATAGATTTGTATTGAAAATTTTAATTGAGGTCCAGATTAAACCTATATATATATATATAATTCTAAACCTAGATATATTGGGAGATATATATATATATATATTATAATATACAGACGGCGTGGAAAAAGAACATAAACAGAGAAGAAAACACGGATAAACAGGAGAGAAGAGAGAAGAAAACAAAAGAGAAAAAGAAAATAGAAAGAGAAAGAAAGAAAGGAAATGAAGGGAAAGGAAAAATCATCGCATGAAAGAAAAAGATACACAGAAGAGGAAAAGAAAGGAAACTGCAAACATTGGAAATTTTCACGTTTCGTAAATTTTTGGTGATATATTTCTACTTTTGCACATTTTTATTTTTATAATATGAATAACTAATTTTTATATTATGGAAAATAATTTAGTCGACTTGTGATCTTTTATTTTTTTTAATTCAAGATTTATATGATTTATTTATTTATGTGTTGATTTTATTATGTGTTTAATGCATTAAATTATCTGATCAATCATTTGATGATTATGTGAATTTCTTACGAATCGAGAGGTGAGTTTGAGATTTAGACCATATAATAAAATTCGGTAAATTAGTATAACGTGTAGAGATACATATACTGATTATTGCGGTCATAATTTGAATTTTTAGAACCAGTGTTTCGTTTAACTAAAATTGATTCGCATAGAGATATAAAATTTAATTAGTTAAATAGGTTAAATAAGAACTCGAGAGGGGTAAATTGAATACAATAGAAGAATTCGATCGAACACTAGATTAGGTTATGCTTGAATTAAGAATAAATGTGATCAATAGATGAAATTGTTATGTCACAACATTCATCACATATTTGTTTCTCTAATTATCTATTGTTGCAATCCTTTTATATTTTCAAATAATTAAAAGTAATAAAAAAATAAAAATAATCACAATCATCATAAATATTTACTTACTTTTGTCAAACAGGAGTTAAAAAAATTTGATTAAGTCATGAAGTATAGTTTTCGTGAGAACGATATCCGCACTTAAAGATCTACTATACTACTTGTTACGATATCGTACACTGCGATATAAAAAAAATGCAACAGCATGTCAATATTAGTCTAATGAATATTTAATATACTCGTTTATAATTCAATAATTTTTCATAATTGAATTCCACTACTAATTTATCCATATGCGTTTAACTTGATATTTTAATCACGTTAAGAGGATAATAACTTCAGTAATTATATTTGTACATAATTTTTGTACAACTTTGTTTACAAAATTGTCAAGTAGGGGGCTGCCTACAATAGGGGGCCGCCACTTGACAATTTTTATCATCGATTTTGTATAAAATTTTGTACAAATAGCACTTCCCAACTTCAATAATAACTTGCCTAACTTTTCAGTACATGCGTGAAACATATCACTTTTGCATAAATAAAGTAGTGATTATTAAGATGCAAACATCTTAGCAACCACACATATAAAATTGCATTTAACAAACCAATTAACACGTGTATGCACACATAGTTTTTTGTCAAACTTAATGCTTAGATACTACAAAGCTTATTGCACCTTAAGTTTAGATTAGCATGTGAAATTATAACAGAAAATGCAATATTGCTCAAGGAATTAAATGAATTTGCCTTCTGGCCAAATAGTTAAAGTAGTGATTATTAAGATGCAAGCATCTTAGCAACCACACATATAAAATTGCATTTAACAAACCAATTAACACGTGTATGCACACACAGTTTTTTGTCAAACTTAATGCTTAGATACTACAAAGCTTATTGCACCTTAAGTTTAGATTAGCATGTGAAATTATAACAGAAAATGCAATATTGCTCAAGGAATTAAATGAATTTGCCTTCTGGCCAAATAGGAATGCAACTTCATTCCAAAATTCTATGATGTGGTTATTGTCTCAATAATTATGTTGACCTCAAAAAATGTTGTCAACAGATGTCGGGCCCACTCATGCATATGTAAGTCAAATTCCAATATGTAACGATAAATCAACGGTAGAGATCGCTCCAAAATTGGACGTGGTAACAACTTAACGACACGAGACGTTGCCGTTCGGATTCCGGCGAAGTATCCGTGACACGATTATAAAATATATTGCTTCAAGTGCATGAAATTGCATTAGTCCTTAACTATTACATGGTGGGGGTATTTATAGTATTATAAATAGAACGGTGACCCTTGGATCAAATTACACGTGGCCTCATCTCCTCGACCAAGACATTAAATCCTAGCCATCTAGTTGACCTTCCTAGCTCTTCAAAGCATTTATAATATTCTTATATTGACAAGATATGACACAAATACAATTTTTTTCAAATGTCACATCAATCATTCGAAAATTGGCATCATCTCCCCAGTCAAGGCATCAAGTCCTAGCCATCTAGTTGACCTTCCTAACTTTTCAAAGCATTTAATGTTATTACATTGACAAGACAAGATACAAATACACCTTTTACAAATGTCACATCAATCATTCGAAAAAGATCTTCATCATGTAGGTCGTTAGGAGCTGGAGAGCCTCGAATCCATGAAGCGTCTCAGATTGAATTGGGCCTCGGTAAAGGGTATTGGCTAAACAACAGGGCCTTGGATAAAAGGTGTCTCGAAGTGCGTACATAGAAGGAGTCAAGGCTATTCGGTTGGGTATGGTCCCACGACTTAGTTTTAACTGCCACGTGGCAGTCCCTAGAAACGAGTCATAACAATAGTCCCCTAAGTCCATGTGTGATTATTTATGTCATGCGTGAACTTCAACAATGATGTTTAAAAAGTGTTTTTGAAATTTGTGGTCTTATCTAGTCCCCCCAAGTCCAGGCATAAATATTTATAATGTGCATGGAGTTGATAGTTGATCCATAATTCTGATACCTTCGAAGGTTGCTGAATTTATTTTGGCGCTGAGGCAGGTACCTGCTGAATTGCCGATGCTCAATACCTTCGAAGGTAGCTGAATTTGTTTTGGAGCTGAGGCAGATAGTTGCTGAACTGCCGAGGCTCAATACCTTTGAAGGTAGCTGAATTTGTTTTGGAGCTGAGGCTTGTACTTGCTGAACTGTTGAGGCTCAATACATTATTTATTGGTTTTGATATTGGTGTGCATGATTTGATGGCTGTTGTACATTTTCGAGGTGGAATAGCCATAAAATACAAATTCCAATGCACGTACGGTCGTTGCATTTAACGCACAATGATGAACATGTGTAAATTGCGAGGGGTATTTACGCACTAAGACCAACGAGTGAAATCCACGAGTCGATCCGAGGCATTAATATCATATAATGTTTAAATTCTGTGGTTCAGATTAAACCCAAATTTGGGCGGCTGCGATTGAATGAGCCTCGATCCAATGATTGGGATTTAACTTCCTTTCTGCATAAAAGCCAAAATCCTTGTCATTTTAGAACATTACCTTTGCAAAACGTTCTTCGAATTTTCTAATGCTCTCTTTCGATTTTTCGACATTTAAACTCCTGCAACTTTCCTGAATCTCCATTTGTATAGGTATTTTCTGGTGAGAAGGGGGGAATTTTCTACATCTCTTCGAGTTTTGCGACGTTTCCACAACTTTTAACATTCTTCTTGACGTAAGCATGTCTTCTGAGGTGTCAATGGCCAGGTTCGGGGGGAGTCTGTGTCGGGGAGGTTAGAAGAGTATAGTATGAGTGAAGAGCCTATAGATTATGAGGTAGGTTTGGGGGCTGAAAAAATCCCATCATCTATAACCCCTACCAAATTAGTCGAACTAAGAAGTACATAAATATCCCCCATTACGTAGAGTTAATAGTTCCCGATGCCCATGAACGAGCCTACTTTCCGAGGTCGGGTTGTGTGGCCTTCAGTGAGTTCCTGCTTAAAGCGGGAGCGCGTCCGCCTCTGCACCGCTTTTTTAGGGCAGTGCTGATGAATTTTATGTTGTCCCCCACCTAGATTTTATCAAATGGGTGAGCCAGTTAGTTGGGGCTTACTTCCTTTGGAATGAGGTCTCATTAGGCGAAGACATGCCTTTGCATATTTTTCAATCCCTTTTCCAAGCTCAAGTCGTCGGGAAAGACAACTCCAAGGGGTGGTATTACATCACCCATTGGGGGGCTCACGCTCCCTTCATAGTAGGGCTCGCCACCACCATAAAATGTTGGAAATAGTCCTGGTTTCGTGTAAAGGGCAAGTCGCAGATGGTTGAGAGAGATGTTGTCCCAGCCTGTACTGTGTCAACCCAGTACTATGAAGCGCGTGAGTGCCTCGACTTTCAGCTTGTAATTTATGCCCAAAAATTATCTGTACTGATTACCTTTTGTTGCATTTGTAGATTCCAGTCCGCGTTACGAACTTCACGAGGCTGAGTGGGACGTTATTGAAGATATCTACAAGAAACCTCTGAATTATCGGAGCTTCGCCCATCTGATTGACCGAAGCCGCTATTTCCTGGACTTCGGACTAATGACTTCCAAATGTCAGAGGTTACTTCTTTTAGACATTTATATTTGCGTTGCAATTCTGTAACTTTTCCTTCCTCTTTCGAAGACAAATTCGCCAAGAAAGAATACCCTGTTCCTGATATGGCTACCATCCTGAAGCCCACTACTTTTACTGGTGTCAAGGCCTTGAAACCATCTTCCTTTGGGGCAAAGAAAGTGAGGTCGAGGCTGGAACACCTCAGCAAGGATCAGGTTGAGAAAGGAGTGGAGGAGGAGGCTCCTAAGAAGGCCCATATGGCCTCTGAAAAAGGGGAGGGGAAAGGCAGAAGGGCCTCAGAAGAAGAGGAAGCTTGCCTAGCAAGTGAAACTTTCGCAAGTTTTGGGACGTCTATGTCCCACTCCGAGAAGGGGGCTCCCAGCAGCCTAAACTTTAAGAGTCTTCAATCAAAGCCGCCAAAGTAGAGAAGGCTCGGAAGGCTGATGAAGAGGTGAAGAGGAGCGCTCCTTCAGCTTCTAAGCTTAAGGCGAAATTTGTTGAGGAAGAGGTACCTCAGACCCCTGCTGAGGAAGCAATTGGAGAAGAGGTTCCGTCTAAAGAGGCGTCTGATCAATTAGAGATCGAAGCACCTTCCACCGAGGCTCAAGCTCCCCCACCCCCTTAGTAGCCTTAGGTTTATTTTTGCAATGCTACTAGCCTTCTGATGTACCTTTTCATATTTCAATGAAAGTTTCTGCACTTATTACTTGCAATTCTGTCATTTTTCTTCAAAGTGATAGACCTCCACAATGCAATAACTAAGATAAAATGCTTTGACAAAGTACAATTTGGGCCTCCTTCGAACTGAATTTAAACTTTAAACTGGATCGAACTTAAACTGAATGATTTACCTTTAAATTGGACTGAATCCTGAACTTGAAAAAGATTTTGACACTGTTAAATAAATTCTTGAAAGAAATTAAGCTTGGCGTTATCAAGAAATGGCATGTGTTGCGTCTCCTACATGGAGGATGGTTCATCCATGCAAATGCTTCTCCCTTGACGTTCAGCCTTGTCAAGGGAGGCATGTGATGTGCGCCTCGGAGTTCGAACGAGGTGGTCTCTTTTGGAACTGCATCCTCTCCTCCGAGGCGCCCACGCTTCCCTACATGGAGGATGGTTCATCCATGCAAAGGCTTCTCCATTGGCATTCAGCCTCTTCAAGGGACGCATGTGATGTGCGCCTCGGAGTTCAAACGAGGTGGTCCCTTTTGGGACTGCATCCTCTCCTCCGAGGCGCCCATGCTTCTGTACATGGAGGATGGTTCATCCATGTAAGGGCTTCTCCCTTGGTGTTCAACCTCGTCAAGTGAGGCATGTGATGTGCGCCTCGGAGTTCGAACGAGGTGGTCCCTTTGGGACTGCATCCTCTCTTCCGAAGCACCCAAGCTTCGACAGCTTTTCTTCAAACAAAGACTTTATTTATTTACAAAGGCTGGGAAGAACTTCCAGCAGTGGGTTACATTCATTGATAATATATTCGTAAATGTTCGACATTCCATGGGTGTGATTGAACCCTTCCGTCCATGTCTTTGATCCAATAGGTACCAGGTTGGATCTCTCTTTCAATACGGTGGGGTCCTTCCCAGTTTGGTCCCAAGGTGCCTACTCTTGGCTCCTTTGAAGATAAGAACACTTTACGAAGTACCAATTCATTTACTCGGAAGTAGCTTTTCTTTACTTTGGCGTTATAATACTGGGTCATCTTCCTTTGATATGCTGCTAATCTCAACTGGGAGTCATCCCTTTTTTCTTAGAGAAAATTAAGTTCTCACTTGAGGAGTTCGTCATTTGATA